>OY986972.1:1304746-1390108 GCA_963920575.1 Narthecium ossifragum
CCCAAATGGCCCGGTCCGGTACGGATCCAGCCCGGGCCCGTCAGGGCCGTAGCCCGGTCCGGCCCGGGTGTTGGCCATGTTAGACGGGGCTGATCCGGGTTCAGGGCCGGACCAGGGCCCCTTGGTCAAAAACCCGCCCCGGCCCAGCCCGGTCCGGTCACCTATGGATTTTTTTTAAAAAAAGCAAATATTTAACCACCCCCTTCTTCACCTACTCTCCTCTCCTCTCCGGTGCAGTGTCGATCCGGAGTCTTCTAAACCTCTGCCGCCGATGTCATCCTCCTCCGGGCACCTCCCCCGCTGCCACGCCTCGCAGACGCTTCTACCTCCCCCTGCCCCCATCTGGGCATGGGGAAGTGGACTCCGATGGAGGCGGCGTCGGATCCGAAAAAGGGGAGGAACTCGGGCGAGTCTTCCGGCGAGGAGGGCGATCGGACGGCGTCGGGCATCGTCGGGGAAGGTGGAGACGGCGAGAGGTGGTGTTGGTTCCGGAGGAGATGGAGGGCCGAGCAGCGGTGGTCGAGCTCGGGCTGGACGTCGGAGGCGACGGGAAGGTCGTCGGCGTCGGGGACCTAGGGAGAGGTCGCGGCGACGGCGGAGTGGAGAGGGGGGTGCCGCAAGGGGCCGTGGCTTCGAGGGAGCAGGTGGCGGCGGAGGGAGCTTCGCCGGAATTGATGGCGGATGGGGCTCGCCGGGGTTACGGAGGGTTGTGGAAGCTGTGAGGTTTTGAGGAAGTAGGAGATGAGGAGGGGTGATGGGATCAATGGAGGAATAGAGGAGGAGGTGGAGTTGGGGATGGCCAGAGTTGTGGAGTGTGGTGGCTGGGTGCTCGCGACTGGCAGGGTCGTCGGAGAAGATGGATTTCGCCGGAATGGGAAGTGCAGGTGGTCTGAAGTGACTGTTGGAACTGTGGTGGTTGGTGACGGGAGAGGACGGAGAGAGAGAGAGAGAGAGAAAGAGAGAGGGTTGTCCAACCGGGCCGCCCCGGTCCGGCCTAGTCCAGTCTGATCCTCAAGCCGGGCAGGGCCATATCTGGGCCGGACCGGGTGAAAGGCCCGTTTGGCCCGGCCCGGTCCGGATGATTAGCAGGGCCGGCCCATTTGGACACCCCTAGTTGGGTGGCAACTGGCAGGTGCACCGAGTGGGATGGATTTGTACCACCACTGGCCATCTCACTGTTAATGTGTCAAGAATTGCAAAAGATTCAATGATACACAAATAGCCTCCACCTGAATGATCGCATCCACTCGGGATAACAGTCTCATTCATTTGGTATCAGTACATGCAGTCACAGGACTCTAGAAGTTGATATTGTTAACCTATTATTTTTTAGGGAGAAGGGTCAATAGGGGTTAAAAAAAATATGGTTTGTCATTAGGGACAGGTTATTTTTTCATATGATAATAGGGGAAGGTGGGACAAAAATGCCCCCCTCCCATCCGGCGCGGCCCCACCTCCGATCCGGCCCCCCACCCGCCGGCGGCCCCCCCCCAGCGCCCCAGGCCCCGGATCCGGCCTCCTTCCAGCACCACCTCCTTCCCCCGCTCCAGATCGGCGTCCACCACCCCCCTTCCGGTGTCCCCGCCTCCGGATCCGGCGTCCCCGCCCCCCTTCCGGCCGCCCCGCCCCAGATCTGGCGTCCACCGCCCCGTATCCAGCGTCCACCACCCCCCTTCCGCCGTCCCCGCCTCGGATCCGGCTCCCCCGTCTCAGATCCGGCCTCCCCGCCTCCGATCCGGCCTCCCCCTCACAGATCACACCTCCCCCGTCGCCGATCCGTCCTCCCCATCGCCGATCCGCCTTCCGGCGTCCACCGCCCCCCTTCTCGCGTCCCCGCCTCGGATGCGACGGCCCCCGCCTCCGATCCGGCTTCCCCCTCGCAGATCACACCTCCCCCATCGCCGATCCGCCCTCCCAGTCATGGATCCGCCCTCCGGCGTCCACCACCCCAGATCCGGCGTCCACCGCCCCCCTTCCGGCGTCATCGCCCCGGATCCGGCGTCCCCCACCTCCGACCTGGCCCCTCGCAGATCACACCTCCCCCGTCGCCGATCCAGCCTCCCCGTCGCGGATCCGGCCTCCGGCGTCGCAGATCCAGCCTCTCTGTCGTCGATCCGATCTCCTGGTCGCGGATCCGGCCCCTGATCAAGCTTCACGATGATGGATTTTTTTTTTTTTTGTAAAGTGAAAGAACCAACTCCATTCCTTTTTTTTTCTTTGTTTTTGATTTATGAAAAAAAAATAATATTTAGATCATGGAAATATTATATGTTTTCATTGGTTTTATCTAAAAAACTGGTTATATATGGAAAGTAACTTGCTTTCCATATTTTTTTTATGGAAAGTAACTAATAAAAAATCGGAAGATAACCAGTAAAATTGAGGAAATAAAGGGATGGAAAGTAACTTACTTTTCATATTTTTTATGGAAAGTAACTAATAAAAAATCGGAAGGTAACCAGTAAAATTGAGGAAATAAAGGGATGGAAAGTAAGTAACTTGTATGAGAAATCATGGAAAGTAACTAAGCTAAAATACATGGAAAGTAACTCCCTTTCCATTGTTGATCTTACTTTCTATGAATCACATTACATGGAATTAAATATACGAGTTACTTTCTATAAATTACATGAAAAGTAACTCATGAAAAGTAATTTGAAATCGCGGAAAGTAACTATAAGTGATGGACAGTAACTTACTTTCCGGAATCATGGAAAGTAATTTACTCTCCCCCAGGAATATGAACAGTCACAGGCATATGATCAGCCTCTGGGATATGTTAGGAATATTAAAAGGGCATTTTAGTAATAAAAAAATTATACACTAAATGACTTAAGAAAATTGTATCTAACCTTATGGGTGAATATTTCCTTATCAGACCCCTAAACACCAATTATCCCTACTTTTTAATTGTTACACTAAGGTCTAGTTTGGTTGATGAGAAGGGCCCTAATTCCGAAATTGGTCCCACACAGTATACTAATATCAGAAATCTTTAAATCTGAAATAGCCTATTCCGCAACCAAAGGCCATCCTAGAGAATTGGAATAAACTGAAATTGGGCAATTCCATATTCCCAAACCTACTGATAACCCCACGTGATATGTAGTGGGTAGTGGGGTGTGAATCCTTTATGCCAAGGAATAGGGAGTTGACGGGGGTCATCACCGTTCATCATATCACACACACATATATCTATGTAATAGGGAGCCAACACGTCTCACCTCTTCATATCTCTCTCATTTTATCTCATATATAACATTTTATTTTTAACTTCAAGGTAGTGTATGTGAAATTAAGAAAGTATTTTATTTTTATTTTAGGCTAATATCATATTGTATTCTCAATTTTGTTTTAAAATACTCATTGTGTGGTTCTCAATGTACTAGTAAAAAAGACATCAATAGTATTCAATTCTTCATATATATAGAACACAATAGTAGTTTTGACATTTTACTTTCAAAAACTACAATTTATGTCCTTATTTCACCTTTTTACATCCAAACACTATTTTTTTATTCCAAACAATCATTATAAATTTATTTTAAAATATCAAACCCAAAATTGGTTGTGGGAGTGATGCAACCAATCTTGTAATTGATTGCACAAAACCCGAAATCGCAACCAAACAGTTTTATTTCAGGAGTTGGAATTGATTGCACCAAACCCGAAATCGCAGCCAAACACTTTTATTTCAGGGGTTAGAATAAAACCCGGAATAAGTCAAGCTGAATATATGTATTATAATATTAGTAGTAAGAAATTGAAATATTATTAATTATATACATTATAATATTATTAAGTATGAAAGTTAAGACAAATATTATATGCATTATAATATTATTAATTAATCCCCAATATATCCAATATAAAGGCTTATTTGGATTTTACTTTCCAAATCTCACCAATCCTTATTACTATTTCACTTTTTTTATCCAAATATAATTTCCTTATTTCAAACAATCATTACTAATTTATCCATACTTTTCAACCAAATATCACAAATAGAATAACTTTATCCCACCATTTATCCAAGATACTAATCCAAGAAATCTCTAAACCCATAATAGCTTAATCCCACAACCAAACGCCACTTAAATGCTTTAAGGGTAAATATTAGACTTTTCAAACATAACTACGTAAGAAGACACTTGCTCGGTCAGATTCAAAAGTTCAACTAATAAACGAAGAAAAAAAATAAAGAAGAAATATTCTACAGGGCATCAATGACATAACGAGCTTGTTTGCATTTTGCACATATTCTACAGGGCAGCAAGAAATATTCTAAAGGGAATGAAATGACAAGAAGAACTAAAATAACAAAAAAGTGCAATAAGAATCCAGAAATATTATCTGCACAGGCAACACATCCAGCAGCTCAGGGCCAACAGTCTTTATCCCCTCTTATTTTCATTTCAATTGGCTCCATCACTTTCATAGTACCTTTCATCAATGGCAATCATCTTGGACATGAAAAAGATGAACCTCAGTGCTCTTAAAAGGGTTAAGGCATATTCCTCAATCATCGCTGCTTTGCATCTTGATGACAAAAGCTGCGATGCAAATTCCCTGCCAAAAGAACCTAAGATGGTATGTCTCACCAACCATTCCAAAGATGAGGTAACTTCACATGTTTCATAATTTTCTATCATCTCTGAGCACAACCAAATGTTTAGTTCTCTTGAAAAAGATTTTATACTTCTTTTCACACTAGTCAACAATCAAAGGCAATTCATCCAATAAAAAAAAATAAAGAAGAAAAAAATCAAAGAGCGTAGAATACGAATTTAAGCCAGATGAGAAAATAACTAGATGGATGTACATTAAAAACAAGCACGGTAATTAATGAATACTGGACAATATAAGTAGAACAGCAGGCTCTCTACAAATGCATATGTCTCTCCCAAGCTAAACAACTATGTCAAGGAAGTAGTGAGCCCAACTCATATGTCCTAAGTGAAGTCCAACGTTTAAGGGTGTCACTTCCATCCGGTGTAGGCATTGTCCCGCCTGTTGTTCCTGAAAGCGCAGCAACCAACAGAGTAGACGATGACGAGGAAGACGAGGAAGATGATGTTGACGATCGCAACCTTCTTCCAGTCGTCCTTGATGTTGGCAAGGACACCTGCCTTGCAAGACTGGCAATCATAGCATAAGATGCTCTGATCATTCTGCCAGGTGTTGCAGTCGGAGATGTTGGAAGTATAGCCCGGAGGTTTGTCCCAGACAGTTTCATTCATGTAGGTCAAGCTGCATGCTGTTGGCGGCTTGCAGCATCCAGACTTCAAGAAAGCAGCAGACGGACAAGAAGAGCAATGGTGAGTAAAAATCCGAGCAGTCCAGACTAAAAACAGCTTAAATGACCATGTAAATTTTATGAGATTTAGTAAGACAAACCAGCAGCCCTGCATAAAAAACTTGAAAATTTTGATTATGCAATGCAGCCACAAAAACAGGAACAAAGAAAGTTTCCATAGACAATATGGCACAATTAACAATGAAGAATAATTGAAGCACCAACAATGTAAGGTCAACTGGAGGCAGATCGACAGAACAAGCTATAGTCAGATAGTCAGTGTGAAGTTTAATATCCACCTTGTAAGCTGTCATGACAGCTGTGGAGCCAAACACTGCAGAAATTAAGAAGAAACAAGTAGCTAGTGGTCCCTAATTGGCCCATTTTCTTGCTTATAAGAAGTCGCCAGGGAAAGAGTTCACGAGAAAAGTATAAATACAGTACAAAAAAGGGAACAAATACCAAAAGCATTTGCAAAAGTTCCAAGTTCCAACTAAATGAGTTTAAAAATGCAAAAAATGGAAATGACCTCTATGCAATTTTTCTAAAGGATCTACCAGAGCACATTTTTCTTGAATTACGACAAAGAAGGGTGGCTCTCAAAGAAAGCAGAAGAAGGCATGGACCGTGTACGTTGCAATCAAATTCACAAGCAAGGATTGACGGTATAGAGTATATTATGCCCAACATTAAGAAATTGCCGACAACTAAAGGTTCTTTTAATTATATCCTAAGGCTTAAAGTATGCGACTAAACTACAAAAATCTCTAGTCAAATATATAACATCAAAATCCAAAACCAGGTTTCAGAAAAATTATCTCGGTGCTACTAAAGAAAAGAGCTCATACTGATACAAAATAATATTTAGAGAGCAGGCCCTGCATATCTACAAAGAAGTTAAAGTATATAGCCTATTCAATAGCTACTAATCTCCAACGCCAATCAGGCATCTAAATACACCATGCCAAAACTTTCAACTTGGACCGCTGCTAAACAACTCATAACCGAATTTGAAGTCACTGAAAAATGGTTCCACGACCTTTTCTCCTTATCTATCTAACATCAATGAATAGAAGCTGCGGCTATAAAGAATGATTCACAATCTTCAAATGCAGAATAGAATCCATTAGCCTAAAACAGAATTGGATGATGCAAAGTTGGAACAAAATGATAGAGCCAAAACACATCAACATTCAAACATTAAAGTATCTTCCAACATCAGTGAATATATGGGGGAAAAAACACAGAATATGAGCATTCCTTCAAATTAGCGCAACTTATCAAGAAAATTCTACTCACACATAGGCAACATCAATAACAAAAAAAAAACTAAACCAACCCTGAAATTCCAATGTACGTAGATATAGTTAAAATTGAAGATCAACCAATGCAGAGAAAAAGGTCGAAGTACAAATACTATGAGAATAACTCCAACCAATGTAGAAAACTACAAGAATACTGAAATCTCCAAGGAAGAAAAGTAAGAGCTCTTGAGGGAAAAAAATCAATCAATCCCTAAAAAACTTATCTGCCACCAGATTATAAATAAATCTACGACCAATGAAGCGAGTATCTTCCTAAGACAAGAAGAAATCGACACAACTATAAATAAAAACCCAGTGTGAACAAAAGAGAAAAACTAGATCTCATCAAGAATATTTATCCTAACAAATTTTCTAGAATACTAGAGAAATACGGCCAAACTAAGATTTTCTCTTCTTCGAATACTAGATTTTGCCAGACGAAGAACTAACACAGACAAAAACAACATAATCCAACCAAGAAAACCAGCAGAGTTAGGGGATAGATCGATCCTTTCAACAAGAAAACCGACAGAATTCCTAGTGGAACTCGAATAGTCTTAAACCAAGATCCCATAACCAAGAAAACCAACAGAGTTAGGGGAAATCCAAACCCAAACATGAAAAGATTACAAGAACTCCGCCCTCAAACTCAACAGTTCTTGTCCAAAAAAGCGAAATCGCTAATAAAACAGATCTCAATCATGGGGAAAGATCATATTTCTCTTAACCACAAAGAAACTCGAAATACTTCAACAAGAAACAGATCCCACTCTGAGAAACCCATCAATGTGCACACAAGAACCAAACCATCAAAAACCTAGATCTCAAAAAAGACTTAGATTTCAAACAGAAAACTCAAACCCACTTCCAAGAAAGTCATCATCGATTCCGACCCCAAACCACAAAAAATCACCAAAAGATTAGATTTTCAAGAACGACCAATACCTGGATAGGCGAGAGGTTATTATTGATGAACTGGGCCTCCGACTGGTTGCCCTCCTGCAAACTCTGGCACACCTTGGAATCCAGCAAACAACTCCTAATCTTCCCCCAATTCTTCTGATCATTAACCCTCTTCTGGAGCCAATTCGAGTAGTCTCCCAATCTATACTCCTTATACCCTCTCCCAGAGACCACCTCTCCGGCCCCCTTATTAGTGATGACGAACGCAAACACGGTGAAGCAAAAGAGGAGCACGATGAGCAGGAACATGACGAGGAGGTAGACCCACAGGAGCCACGTCACGCGGCAGCAAGCGCCGACGAGCCCGGCGAGGGAGACCACCATCAAGAACACCCCGAGGGCGATGACGGGCCCCTCCAGGAACTTCTCGCAGTCGGTGTGCGCCCGGTGCGCGAGCCATATCCCGCCCCCCAGTATCGGGATCGACAGGAGGAAGGTCACGAAGTTGAGCACCCCTACCAGGTTGTTGCTTAGACGGAACATCGCCATCGATTCCCCTCTCCGGCGATCCCAACGACGCCAAGAAGAGAGAGAAAGAAGAGATAGAGGAGAAGAGGGAGTGGGTGGTTATATATAGAGGAAGGTTCCTCTGTACTTTATACTGGTTTTAATAGGAAGGAGTTTTCTGTAATTTTATGGGCTTTAATGGGCTTTTTTGCAAGGAAAGTGGCATCTTTAATAAATTAGTGTCACTGTCTTCGTATATTTATGTCACATGTTTGATGTTCACCACTTTTTTGTTTCACTTTTGAGAATTTTAATTCCCCCCCCACTCATGCCAAAAAGTAGGAATTGTAAAGGTTAAATACTTTTTACTATTTTCCAAGAAAGTAAATAGTTTAATCGAGCAATCATAGCTGATTCTAAGATTTTGGATTGGTGTGACAAAAAGTCTAATAAAAAACTAAAAACACAAAAAAGCTTTATTTTCTAAAAATGTAGATTATTTCTGAAATTAGTTATTTAGAAAGTACAGGCAATATTTTTTCTAAAAATTTCTACTTTCTTAACTTGCTATTGAATATAAAAAATGAGAATATTTTCTAGAAAATCTCCCTTTCTTTTCTATGCTTTGTGAGACTGAATATTTATTGAAAAAGTTTTAATCTATAATACTAATCATTGGACCATCTTTTGTAATTGGGCCTTAAAGAACTCTTAGATTGGGCCTTTTTAACACCTAACAATGTTAAACATTTTTTTTAATTATTTGCCATGTCATCTTTTTCTCAAACGGTTATATGGGGCCCGCATCCCCACGCGCCTTTGCGGTTTCTTAAAACGATTTCAAAATAAAAAGGAAGGTAACTTTAAGCACACCTTTCTCTCACCGCGTGCCGTTACGTGGTCAACTTTAGCTTAACCTAAACTGCAGTCAACGCCCGGAGTGGAACACCCAGCAAGGCAGCAAGGATTAGCATCATTCTGATACGTATGATCTCAATCACACGGTCAGAAACGGATGGGTACAATGATTGGTTGGTGGCTTGCGTTATATATAAGTGAGAGACACACGTCTTCCATTAAAATGGACCTGCTTTAAATTGCTTTATGGTTACCTAATATTATAGAAAACTATATTATCACGTAAGGTATGGATGGGTGACACATGACATGGATTATGGGTCTGAGTTTGATGAGAGAAGATTGGTTGGATAGAGAGATTAGAGATCATGGTATTATTCCTATGATTGGTTGGCCAAAGTTTGAACATTTTGAAAAGAAAGAAAGAAAAAATTGTATTATTTTAGTCATGGAATCATGGATAAGTTTTGTTTAATAGCTGAGCCCCGGCCGGCTTATGACTCTGTTTTCTCTAGGGGCTGTATTCTAGAAAGAAAGTGAAGAGAAGTGATTCACAGGGAACTCCCGCTGTTCTATGAGTTCTCCCGTCACCTTTTGGAAGTGAATATTAATCTATGGTGTTTGGTTGTGATAGAAAATTGTCTGTGTGAAGTATATAATTAAGGGAGAGGGAACTCACATTTTTGAACATTTTCATAGAAAGTTAAATATGAAAAAATAGTGATAAATGAGAAGTGAGGTATACAACTTTCCTCCCTGCTCCCTATCATCCAAGCTCCAAAATCTATTTCAGAAACTTGATAGTTTTTCTCTCCAATATATATTCTGCAACCACATAACCCTTTAAGATGGACATAACCTGTTTGTCACCAGACCAAGTAGTTGTTAGAATTATATTCTATTATATAAGATCAGATTTTATGAGTCATAATCTGATTCATATATTTTCTCATTCGTGACAGCTGAGTCATAGAGAGATGAGAAAAAAAAAGACACACGGCACCTGAGTCATGGAGAGAGAAGAGGAGAGAGGGGCCATGGGGGTGGGTTGTTAAATGGGTTAATAAAGGTGAGTGGTTACCATGTCAGATGACAGATTCATCTAATTTCATTATGTATGAAAAATGGTAACGTGAAAACGAACAAATTAAATGGATGTATACAATTTTTTCATGACAATTATGCCAAACTATTTTGCAACTTTCCCCTTTAATGTGTTGGTCTTGGTTAAATTTCCAAGCCCCTAGACTTAATGAAAATATAAGGCTTTTGCCCCCTTAAATCAGGATAACCTTGACTTTGCTAATTCCAAAAAAAGGAAAACCTTTCTCTTTAGATTGAATCATCACGGCTTACAAACAAATCTGATCACCACTGTGGTCCAACACGACCAGCAATATGACCCATAAAAAGAAAACCTTTCTCTTTGATTTGTCTAAAAGGCAATTATATCATTTCCCTAAATACGATCACATACAATCCAAATTCCAAAACATGGTGATGTCACATCTCAAGTGATATCCCATCTCTGATACCCCAAATCCTATACAGACCACATGATGAGATATATAGAAAGCGGAATTGTGACAGAGACCTATCTCAAAGTGCTCCGCTGTCTTTCGTTTTCTTAGTCACTGTGTTGTCATGTGATTTATATCCAGGGAGATTTGTTGTTTAGTCTCTTAAGTGACTTCTACTTGTCATTTAGTCTCTTCTAACACTCTTTAAGTGTTTTATTACCCTAAAATAAGGAGGGGACCAAAATACCCCCCTAAACCCCCCCTAATCACCACCCATAAATCACCCCCCCTAAACCCCCCCTTCCCCCCCCCCCCACCCCGCAGCACCCCGCAGGCCGCAGCTATCGGCGATCATGAGAGCCCTCCTGAGGGTTCTTGGAGCTCGGAGGGGTTTACAGCATGCGGGAGGCCGCTTGGATGCCTATTTGGGTTATTCTCGTGGTCTGGGAACGAGTGGATGGAGGGATATCCAAGAAGATCGAGATCCGAGTGGGTTGAACGGGTTGAGGAGCTGGAATCCGTCCGAAGGATTCCGGTTGTATGATTGCAGTAGGATGGATTTGGGAGGAGTTAATGGTGTTCTTAGACAGTTGCGTGGATTTCGATCGGTTTCAGAGTCTTTTATGTTGATGGGGAGCATAAATGTTAAAGAATCGGTACTTTCGTTTGCATAAGTCTTTACCAGCTCTATTAATCTGTCACCATGCTACGATCTTCTTCATAAGCTCTGCAAGCTAGTAAAAATTTGTGATCTTTTACTTCTTTTTTTGATCGGCAAATGGTCATTCTCTTTACATACTAAAATTGGTAGTTACTTCGCATACAAGTTGTAGTTACTTTGCCTCCAGCCGCCACCGGCGTCCCCGGGTCCGCTCCAGCTCCGCCACCGGCGTCCCCTGCCACATTCCCCGTTTCCAAAACTGGGAAGTAACTACCAATTTTGGTAGTTACTTCGCATAAATTGTAGACACTTTTTCAAAAAATTGTAGTTACTATTCCCAAAAATAGGGTAGTAACACTGGGAAGTAACTACCAATATTTGTAGTTACTTTCCCACAAATTGTAGATAATTTTCATAAATTGTAATTACTTTCCAAAAAATTTTGTAGTAATTTTTGTAGTTACTTATCAGAATTTTTTTTTATATTAACTATTTGTAGTTACTTCCCAGAAAATTATAAAGTAATGACCAATATTTTGAAAAGTAACTACCAATTAACAAGTAACTACCGATTATAAGGGAAGTAACTACCATTTAACTAGGAAGTTACTACCAATTTTATTGGGAAGTAACTACCATCTAACCACCTACTATCTTCCATAGATAAGGGAAGTAGCTACCAATTATCATTTGGGAAGTAACTACCATTTATTTCGGTAAGTAACTATCACTTAAAGTGGGAAGTAACTACCATTCAAACTGGTATTTACTTGCCAATTAAACTGGTAGATACTTCACAGTTAAATGGTAGTTACTTCCCATATAAATTGGTAGTTACTCCCCCAATTTTACTATTAATGCCCCCATTAATGCATGCATGCCTTACATGTATTGGGAATAGGTGTATATATTCCCAACCACTCCATTTAATGCCAACCACCTAATTCAAAACTATTCATCCATCTCTCATTTAAAAAAATACATAAAGGGTATTTTAGAGATAAAAAAAGTACAGCTGTCCAAAAAGGGACTAAATGGCTTAAATTCTTTCAAGGAGACTATACAGCAAGTAAAGTCTCCAAAAGAGACTAAACACCAATTTCCCATTAAGGTTTAGAAGGTGTATTTATACTAATCCTTATTAGAATACTCAGCTCCGCTTCATGCACTGAGCTATCCCTGGTACTCTGAAGCGTATCTTCTTATAATTAGAAGAATATGAGTTATGTGGAACAAGCCGAGTCTTTCATCATTTTCTTCATTTCAATACAAGGAACAAGTCTATCTAAAAATTACAAAAATGTGAACCATGACAACTATAAGACACAGAAACTGATATTTGGTCACTGATCTTTCGATTCGAGTTCGTCTTGTTTCTGCATGTCCCTCGGAGCTGTGTGGCACGGGCTGATTCAATGGCTCTTTGGTGTCGTGTCCATGGCACCTCCTTTGACTGGGTTAGGGAGGAGGGGTCCGGCCGAGTTGGCCGGTATCCTCTAGTTTGGTTCTTGTTGGCTGTTATTAAATGTAGTTGTAGCAGTGATAGCCATCTGGCTCAACTCATCAAAAACCAAGCCCTCCACCACCACCATCGCCGGCCATCTAAATCAATCTCACTCCAGCATATGTGTACGTCTCTACTTTTATCTCAACCATGCATCCATCATCAACTTCCACAAACAATTTAAATGATCAGGGCTATTATATATGTCTAAGATTTACTGCGTACATATGTTTGCCCGGAACCAGAACCCGCGGCCGTGCCGCCAAGAATCGCAGCCCTGCTGCCGGACTAAGAACCCGGCGGGTGGCGCTGCCAAAAATCGCAGCCCTTGCCGCTTCAGTTATAGCTGTTAGGGAACTCCCTAGGAGTACAACGAGAAGAGCACTGCGGGCGGACATGATAGTATGTATTCTTCTCATTCTTCACTAGATCTCCTAAGATGATTCTAAAGGTCTAGTGGATGAGTGCAATGGCTCTCTATCTTATGACTATAGCCTGGGCCCTGGGAACGCTCTAAGATTGTAATGGGAAATTATATGATATTATAAAAAATGTAGGATATTGAAATATGAAATTTAGTAAGTTTTCAAAGTGAAATAATATGATGTATTGTTAGTAACCTCTAACCACCCGTTGTCCCTAACAAATGGTACCGTCTTTCGGCGAACAAAACAATTGTGATGGTTCAGGGATGTGCGTTCTCCAACCTTCTCGAAAAATGAGCAAAGGTGCTAAGGTCATGAAAAGAAATGAGACAAAAATGAGTTAATTGCGAATGAACATAAGTAATTTGCTCCGACGGCACTGAAGTCGGCTCCGTTGAAAAGATAAGCTAATTTATTATTTTTTGAGACATCACCGATGACGGTTCTTACAAACTTACTTACTTGCAAATTGGTGCGAGTAAATTTTACAGACACGTAGGGCGGACCTGAGATACAAGGGTGCATGGTGGACATGCGAAAGACCTAAATCTAAGATACAAATAACAGTGGCTAAACCCACTGACACAAGAGTCTTATTTTGGTTTCTAGATTGCGAGAGATCTTCATTGTTGTATCCTTTGGGCTTTTATATTGTTCTGTTTCTCTAGCGGTTAGCATCGATTCCATTGACAATTGTCCCATCGTGCCTTGCAGTTGAATTGCTAATCGGTTACATTAACTGATCCTGTTCTTAGTTGGGAATATTGGGCTTTCCTTTTCGTGGCTTCATTTTTTACCATTACTTACTTTCGTGTGGCTTCATTATTTGCTTATCTTGTATCTGCACTTCTAAACCATGCATGAATATTAATTCTAAATCCATAATAGCAGATAAAGAAAAAAAACAAAAGGTAGATTTGACCAATATATATTAAATTTTACCTCCCTGGATTAACATATTTCATTAAATAAAGTATTATCTTAATATATATGTACAAAGAGTATTAGCAATATAATATATTTGGTGGGCCGGGGACAACCCGCTTCGCCCATGCCCGACCGGGCTGAGCTTTGTCACGATGGTGGGCCGCTCACGACGTGCTCGGGCGGCCCCGTACAATTTGACACCTCTAGCCATGGTTGCATGAGCTACTCATAGGCATGAAACCCTTGTCGTAACACAACGTGAGCATGTGATAGGATTCCCATAAGCAGTATTGAGTCAAATCCATGTCAAGTTATTCAATTGGTCATCTTAGTCCACCTAATGTATTGGACCTATGCATATGTCTTAAGCCATGATAACATTCTATAATTTCTGCGAACCTTTGCCACCTCTCCTTATTGGTAATTCTTATTATAAAAAACAATCCTATATTGCAACTGTTCTATTACGGCGGTTATAGAAATCGTTGCAATTAATGAGATGGGATACCGCAAGGTTCTGTCGAAAGATTGTAATCCAGCTGACCTTTTCTAACTAGTTCCCCTACTATCTCTCACAATATCTGCTCAAAGATCTCATTCGTTATCAACAACCTCTCTCTCTCTCTCTCTCTCTCTCTCTCTCTCTCTCTCTCTCTCTCTCTCTCTCTCTCTCTCTCTCTCTTTGTTCGTTATACTTCCTAAATACCAACTTCACTCTTGTTAGTACTACAGTTGATCATATACTAAAAACTATGGCAGCCATGGCATCCAAGCTGCCAGAGGTTACTAAATATCCTCTCATGGCTCCTCCCAAGCTAAAGAAGCTCATTGGCCCCCTGACCGTCCTCACCTATCTCGTCTCCATCCCGGCCCTCGCCGTCGGCGTATGGCTGCTCTACATCCGGGAGGACGACTGCGAGCACCTCCTCCGCATGCCGCGCATGCGCGTCTGGATCGGTGTCGCCCTCATAGTCCTCTTCGTCGTCAGCAACGCCCTCGCCTTCTATGGCCGGAAGCTCGCCATGCCGGGCATGCTCGCCCTCATGGCGCCGCTCGTGGCCATGCTCCTCCTGGGGCTCGCCCTTGTCGGCGCGTACAAGATGGAGAGCCGCGCCGTGCCGGCCTCGCCTGTGTGGCTGCAGCGGCGAGTGAGCCAAAGTGCGATCTGGAACGACATCAAGACGTGTGTGTTTGACTCTAAGGTGTGCTCGGATTTGGCGTTCCGGACGATCGAGCTCACCTCGTATGATTTCAGCATGATCAAGTTGTCGCCGATCGAGGTGAGCCATGCTGATCTTACGTGAAATATTTCTCATGCAAATATAAGCATTATATCTTAATTTTTTTGTTTTTGCATGCATTTGGAGTTTAATTAGGGCAGTAGCTCATCTTCGGGTTTATATTTGGCTCAAGATTGACTCCTTCGTCTATATAAATACTTAACACAAGCCTAAATTGATGATTCTATTTAGGCTCGGCTCAAATAGTTTAACTTTCTCTTCTGACATGCATATATAAGTAGTCTAAGAGTTTTGTTTTTCTTTTTTTTGGAAATGTTTCAATCCAAGTCTGGCTGCTGCAAACCTCCTGATCTCTGCGGGATGAGATACGTGAACGCAACCTACTGGATTCCGGCGAGCAAAGGCGGGGGGAAGAGCGATGATCGGGCTGCAAAGTATGCCTCCTTCAGAGACTGCAAGGATTGGAGCAATGAGTGCAAAGAGCTCTGCTACGACTGCATTGCGTGCAAATTAGGCTTCGTGGAGGCCGTACACCGCCGCTGGGGTCAGCTCGGCGTCTTCTTGATCTTGATGGCCGTGTTCTTCTCACTGGCTCATGCAGCCCGCCTCGCCGTCACCTACCAGCACCATGTCTGAGCGAGAGATAGAAAACCTAGGATGGTTCCTCTAATTCTTTAACCTGTTTCCTTTCTTACAAGTGAGAATTTAGGGTTAGTTTCATGTTTAGCTTTGTTCCTTGGATTTTGGATTGAGCAGGTTTCTCCACCGTTGTCACAATAAGCATCTGAAAGAACAATCATCTCAATCAGTATTCATTTGTCCTCAGCAAAAGCCCCTAGGTATCTTTCACTTGAATGCATGACATGATAGCATGCATATATATGCAGAAAGATTCATAGAAACAACGGTACTGAACTTAGATTGATCCAGCCCGATGAGAAATTGAAACAATATTGTTTTCAGAACTTTGAGATCAATCATCAGCAGGACACATTTGTTGTACAGTGAGAAGAGCAAAAGCTCATTTCAAGAAAATTCTAATACAAATATAAGTTCCTCTATCTTTGAACATATGTCTGGGTAGACTTAGCAACTATTGAGGCACCGTCGGATTTACAACCCCGCTGCCACCACCATATGGATTCATCCCCCCCACAGGTAGCGCTGCTCCACCGGTCATCTGAGCTGGAGGCATTCCATGCATATCAGAGTAGCCAGGGACATCCACGCCGCTGTACGACATAACCTCTCCTGGCGGTGGCGGTCCACCAGTCATATGCACCTGTGGCCTCCCGTACCCGTCTGTATAGCCCCCATGGGCAACTTGTTGGGCAAAATTACCGTCAAAGTAGGCAGTGGCATGGCCATGGCTTTGGCTATGAACATAGCTGCCTTCCACATAGCCACCACCTTGGCCATAAGCAGGATCAGGATACCCAATGCCCTGGCTGGCAGGTGCATATACAGGACCCGAGCTCGTGTAGTTCGCACCATATGGGTTTGCAGCTGCCAGAAAGCAAAGGCAATAAGGTACAAAGTGAAGTCATTTGGAAGTTGATAGAGGTACAACAGAAAAGAGGATAAGCTACTTGCGTATATCCAATATGATGAGGAACCTGGCCAATCAAATAGTAATATCACATTAAACCAGCAATGATGCACGGACATAGTAGAAATGGCATATTTCAAAACAGTTGATATGTCAACAGAAATAAACATATATGCTATTTGCTGCCTATTCAATCTAGACAAAGACCAAGTAGATAAACTATAAATCCAATAACTTGAAGCACGTCATTATTGATTTATGGAGACTTCAGCAATTAACATATGTCTTGGGTAAGCCAAACAGAGTGCGTATTGTAAGACTTCAATAACAATGTTACCATGTGTACTCCTTTCGGCATTCAGCACCTCAGCGCGCAGCTTCTCTACTTCTCTTGCCATTGATATCAAGTCTGTTTCCATCGCTTGCATCTGCTCCACTCGTTCCATGTTTGAACCTTTCTCGTACTGGAAAGCAGCACTTAGCTCACAAGAGATAGTAGAATTAGACATCCTAATCCATATTCAGATTATGGAATTCGAGACAGCATTGAGTTTGCGAACAATACCGTAAATTCTGATGATCTTGTCTCAACCCATCAAGCTCAGCAAGCATTCCTGGCAAGTTCTCAATGTCGACCTTGACTTTTTGTAATTCTTCTGTCATGTGCTGAATTTCAGAAGTCAGCTCTTGCCTTGCACTCGTTAGGCTCTGTGCCTCCATACGAGCCTGCTGCAAATCCTTCTTAAAAGTCTCGCTGGCATGGATATCAGCTTCCATTTTCGCAATCTTCTCTGATAATCCCCTGATATCTATATCGGTTTCGCTCTGAACATTGCCAATATGAGCCTGTATTCTCTGCATTTCTTGCTGAGTCACAATTAAATCTTGCCGCAGGGTAACATGTGTTGCAGCGAGTCTCTGGTTTTCCCTAGCAAGCCTATCCATTTCAGCTGCTTGAACTACAATCTTATTTTCAAGCAGCTCCAGAGGTGGTAAAGGCTCTCGAGGGTGGTGAGCTGGAGGAGCAATCCCAGGAAAAGGGCCATGCCGCATCATCCCTGGAGCTTGGATGGCACGTCCCTCATACGGAGGCGGTATACGCCCTCGAGCAGCCATGCGCTATTTGATGAGAAATATACCAACTTCATAAGAGCTGTCTAGATGTGTAACTATAAAAAGACAACTTCTGGAGGTTCTCCACCATGGAGTCATGACAAGCGAATCCACACAAGTATTCTTGTCTACATAATCCCATATGCGCATCTTATACATGTATTTGTTTATGTATGCTTGAAATGGGAGTGTGTACGCATGTATCATTAGGTTTAAGTAAAACAAGAAGGGCTTCCACACATAAAGGAACCAAACCTTGTATTATCGGAATAACTTTTGTCTCACTTAGGAATTGCTTCAGTTCACAGGAATATGTCCAGAGAGAGGATACCGTAAATCAGAATAGCTACAAAAACTTGATGCATTAATTTACCTGTCTATGCCTTAAGAGACATTGGCTTTCATACTTAAGTAGAATGTTTAGCTCCATTGTTCATAGCACACATCCAAAAAGTTGCCAAAGAATGTCATATCAGAATAGCATCAACTCAAACAAGAATCTTCTTACTTCTAATTCAAATGTTGCTGCTTTCTTTAGGGCAAACATGCAGACTGATTATCGAAGCATTTACGAATTACAAGGATTACGACTAAATACAATTTGATGTTCACTCTTCGGCCTTAATGCAGCATGCTCTAGGGATCTGAGGATCCAATAAATAAGTCACTAGAGAAGCAAAAATAATACAAACTTATAAAGGGGAAAGAAAACACCACAAGAACCAAACACCTAGTTGGAGCTTCTCTCCATCGAGGAAAAGGCAGTCTCTTCAAATCAAACAACAAATAATATAAATAGGAAGCTCCAAAACTCTCCATTAATTCAAACATTTCCTCACAAGACAGAGAACTGGACATCTACATGAATTTATGCATATATGGGATTCGAGTCGGTCGATTACATCTCAAAAGGTTAAGAAATATCTCAAAAACCAGGTCATGACCAGGATCGGAAAGAAGTGGCGAGCCATTATACAGCTGAAATCATCTTGGAGTTGAACACACTTACAATGCTTATATCAATGAACAGCTTCCTTCGATTGGAATTTATATGAATTTCTAAGGAATTAATGCCGTTACTACCGACTCATCACATGTAGATGATCCATAATGCTATCTATATCATCAACATCGTTGGTGCTAATTCAATATAACTAAAAAATTACCATTCAATGAAACTCTGCTGTTCCGAGCGCTGGGCGTCGACCCAATCGAACCAGCGGAAGGGAGGCCGGAGCTTCCTTGCGGCGTCGGCCTATGATTGCGCGGGATTAGGTTGATCGTCGGAAGAGAGGAAAACAGGGGCTGCAAGCTTCTGATGTGGGTCGGACGGCTGTGATTGTATGCGAAGGGATGGTTGTGATCAAAGGCTTCGACTTGATGCCGGTGATCAAGGGTTAAATCGGGGAGAGGTCGCAGGCTAGCAGCGGTGGGAAGAGAGAGAGGAAGAGAAAGGGGAGAGAGAGGGTCTCGCCGCGTGGTCCGGCGGGGGCGTGGAAGTCGAGGCGGTGGCCGGAAGGAGGGGGCGGCGCGCTGCTGCTGGGAGATGAGGATCCGGGAGAGAGAAAAGAGGCGAGAGGCTAGGCGGTTGGCCGCGAACGGCGCCGGCCGGTGTGGTTGAGGTGAGGGGGGTTTAGGTGATGAATAATGATAATGTTTTGGGTTAATGAGTTTGGACGGTGTAGATGGATAGGAGAAAGGTGATGGACGGAGGAGATTAAGTGGGAATGAAGAAAGGTGATGGACGGTGAGATTGGGATACTTTGCATATTAAAGCCACTATATATAGCTGCTTTTTCCAATTTCGGACGACTTTTTTTTAGCTATCTATTTATAAAAAAGTAAAAAATAACCATTATTGTTTTCTTTGTATTCATTGATTTTAACATGTTTATTTCTTTTAAACAATCTTGTCATAACTGATTTAGTAAAATTGGAGCTTCTTCCGTAGCAGATTATCAAAAGTAATTACATCATCCTTATATGAGGCTATAATTATTAGTGAAATTTTTTGTTGTCCTACGTGGTGGGAGAATATCGTAGATGGAGTCTATGTGGCACGATAATTCTAGGTCGAGAGAGATTAATGGAAGAGAGTTTAATGGAAGAGGTTGGTGGTTAACTGATAGGGGCACCACTGGTTTCTTAGAGCATCTGTATCAGCTCTTGTAAAAGAGCCAAATACTCTAAAATAGAGTAGCTACAGTGCAAATTTGGTCAAAAAAAGCCCTGCATCAGCTCTTGTAGGAAATACTCTAAACTAGAGATTGCTACAGTGATACTCTAGATGTAGAGTATCACTGTAGCAACTGTATCCATTATTTAATTATATGATATGAACTTTTGACATTTTCTAATCCTTTAATCAAATCTATTTTATCTTTTTATCTTTTATCCAAACCCATATTGTCTAATGAATAAGAAATAATAAGATATTACGATTTTCATATTCTAATAATTTCAAGTAATAATAAATTACTATTCTATAGTTATTTAATAATAAAATTTGACTTTTTTACTTTTCAAAAAAGATTCTCAAAACACATTTATCCTTTTATCTTTTCTCCAAACCCATATTCTCCGATGAATAAGAAATAATAATACATTAATATTTCCATATTTTTAATATTTTTATTTAATATATATTACTATTATATAGTTATTTGAATATATGACTATTCTCAAATATATTTATGAATATAATAGTATGAATATTTAAGTGGTATAGAGAATGATTTAGATAATATGTAAACTAGAAAAGTAGCTTTTTTATTGTAGTGTAGAGAAATAATGAAAGTATGAATATATTACTATTATATAATTAATGTAATATGTTAATGTTGTTAAATATATTTATCAACGTACAATATGACCAATGGATAAGAAATAGAAAATTTTTTAAAAAAATGAAGATATTAATATTTAAATCTGATAGAGAATGATTTAGAGTATCTGATGCAGAGTACTGTTGGATTGAGAATCTGTAAATTAGAGAAACGACTCTTTTTACTGTAATTTAGAGAATATGTTAAGAAGAGCTGACGTGGATGCTCTTATACATTAGACATTAGACGTGATACTACTGCTAGAAATGTAGGGAGGATAATAAAAGAAGGGAATACAGTCACAAGTCACATCGAGTGATGCGGCCGGTGATTTGATTTTCCTTCGACATCAAAGAAAAATCACCTATAAAATCACATTGAGTGATAAAGACCGATGCTCTGATTTTTCTCTGATGTCACCTACACGAGGACTTTGAAAGATGAATACCTCACAACGAGAAAATTCGCCTGGATATAAGCACCTCACAGTGAGAAAAATCACATTTGCAAGTGGCTTTTCTCGCTATGATGTACTTAATTTTTAAGTTCTCGCGTAGTGATTTATGAGGAATTAGAGCCCTGCTATTGTCACTCGATGTGTCTGTTTCCCTTCTTTTATGGTACTCCAAGATTTTTAGCAAGCGGAGTTCAACATCTATTACTTCAAGTACCATCCAGATAAGGAACTCTTAGGCCCCGTTTAGTACGGGAATATCAAATAAAAATAACCTTTAATCCGGATTAAGGAAGAGAATATTTTTAAAATATTATTAAATTCACTATTTATTTCACACTTTATCCCAAACATATTTTTCTATTCCAAGTAATCATTACAAAGTTATTCTCATTCTTCACTCTACTTTTCTCTTATTCTAAATAATCATTACAAAGTTATTCCCGAAACTAGAAATAAAGTTCCTTAATTCAAAATAAAGTTATTTTCGCATCAAACCAGATCTTATTTGCTAAATTAGAGATAACTGTAATGTTTAAAAAACAAACATATATGCTAAAAACTAATGGAGCCAAAGAAAACGATAATAAGCAAAATCTTTTTTTTTTTTCTTTTTCTTCCCATCGGTTTGTGGGTCAGAGATGTGTGAATTCTCTCGGGGCTTCGTTCCCAAATCATCTAGGTGGAGGCACCGAAGAACTCGGTTGATCCGAAGGTCAATTATTTCTTACTCTAACATTATATAAAGCTTAATAACTAATATATATATATATATATATATTGTAGGTATCAAAGCTTCCAGCTCTATATATTTAAGCATCCGTTGGACAATCAATTTTAATTTAGTATATGTACTTCGGATAATAATTTTAATTTAGTATATAACTTCAGACAACAATTTTATGTACTTCGGACAACAATTTTATGTATTTAAGCATCCATTGGACACCAATTTTAATTTAATATATGTACTTCGGACAACAATTTTATGTATTTAAGCATCCGTTGGACAACAATTTTAATTTAGTATATGTACTTCGGACAATAATTTTAATTTAATATATGTACTTCTGGTACAATTCTGGCATCATGATAGCTTGTACTTCATGTACCAAAATAATATGACTTTAAATTGATATTTGTACTTCTGGTACAATAATTAATTATACTTTTGCTATAAAAATAATTTGTACTTACTTCTCGTATAAAATTTCTTTGTGTTCTTCCGGCAACACAATATTTTGTATTTCATGTAACAAAATGACTAGTTTTTCAGATATAAAATTGTTATTTTATATTTCATATATATAATTATGTGCTTCAAATAATCTATATATATATAATTCAAATTGAACAACTGATTTTAATAATAATCATAAAATAATAGCCAATAAATTATACCTAACGATCTTAATCAACGAGGTACAGACAGAACTGTGCTTAAGAATACACACTAAATACCAACAGTTGGAACGGAAAAAGAAGGCAAGAAGAGTGAGAAGTATGTTGGAGAGAGAGAGAAAGAGGAGAGGCAGCAAGTGCTCTTTTCATATTTCTTGCGCTTCATCCTATCAACCTCAGCTGTCTATTTAAGCTCTGTTTGGTAGGGATTAAATGAGTTATATTCCTCTTATCCTCATACTTATTATTAAATATTAAAAATAATTATTATTATATTATTTCTATTTCACTTATCATCGTCACTTTATTTTTTCCTATTCTCATTCCTTAACCCCTTAATTCAAAATAAACTAACCTCAAAATCACTTAACCTCCATTAAACCAGAATAAGATAACCCCACACCAAACACTCTCATATAGATCATGGAAGGTGCCATACGGACAAAGCTTCTCATCGCATACCTGGAAAGCTCTTCCGCCTACATTAATTTTATGTCTGTTATTTGCACTACTACATGTCGATGTAGTATAGTCAATTAGTCATCCAATTTTGACCACAACCAGAATAACTCCCACCGACTTCCTCACAGTTTGATTTGTTCATTGTTTCACACACGTCCTTAGCTTCATTAATTACCACGGTGATATATATGAGCAGGTTTATCATCCATAATGCTGAACTTAGAATCATTAATCTTTCCAGAACACTAATTCCACCTTCTTTCTCTCAAAGATCTTGGTTTAATTCAGCTATATTATCATTACCAAAAGAACTCCCCAATAGAGGCTCATCGCCAACATGGATTGGAAAAGAGCAACCCCATGATTATATTAGATTATTCGAGTAAATTCCCGACGTAAATCGAACCCATGGGTGGGTTAAGTCCTACTTGTACCGTAGGAGAGGTCGGAGAGTAGCTCTCGGTGGTGGTCGACACCGCCGGCGTTCAGATATCCGGTTCCGGCGAGGTTGGGACGAGGGGTTGTAAGAGAGAGAGAGAGGGAGGCGACATGGAGGCACTTGATATGCCACAGGTGTCTCTCCAAAATGGGGTGCAAAGAAATGCGATCAATAACAGTAGAGGGCATCACATCGGGTATGGTTGTGGATCTTACATGTTCAATCTGATAGGACATAGCCAAGGGTTATAACGGATAAAATCCTACTTGAATCCGAATGAGGAGCACCCCAGAACCTCTGGTCGATCAATGGTCGGGCCTCGGGCCAGGCCAGGCCTAGCTTCGGCCTAGACCAAGCCCACACAAGATTCGGACCGGGTCTAAAGCTGTGGCCACCCCCCGAATCCCTACTCAAAAGCCCAATCCCTGAGGTTGGGTCGTGCTTAATGACGAGATGGGCCGGGTTCAAGCTTAAAATTTGAGCTCGGTTTTCAGATCAGAGACGAGACCGTGGGCTTTTGTTGGACAACCCTACTCATAAGTTTTTCATAAACTATTGCATAGCCAGCCCCTCACAAGGGTAATTTTATATGCACTACAAAAATTTCCAAGTGCATTTATATTTTTCTAAAATTCCTAAAATGCCCCTCTCTTCCCCACTCTTCCACCGGCGCCGAGCACCACCCCCGCGCACCGCCGCCGCCGCCTCTTTCTCCGGACCCCATCACCGTTGCCGCCCGGCCACTGCCCACCCCCTCTCCCTCCCCTATTCTCTCTTCCCCCTCTTGTTCTCTCTCCTCTCCCCCGTTCTCTCTTCCCTCCGTTCATTCTCTCTCTCTCTCTCGGCCGATTGTGCGCCTTCTTCCCCGGCCACGACCAATGTGCCCTTTTGCCTGGATTGAAGTGGAGATTCAAGGGTTTAGGCTTGGAGGTGGGGATGGGTTGGATGGGGGTGGAGGAGGTCCAGAGCTCATTGGTGAAGGGTTTAGGCTTGGAGGTGGGGATGGGTTTCACTAGTAGTCTCTCTTGTCGGAGATATAGGAGAGAGTGGAGGGAGAGAGGATTGGATTGTATGAAGGCATTGAGACTTATTAGAGAGAGATGGATTGACTGGCGTTTGGATGGACTAGTGGTGAGAGGGGTGCATACGTTGAAGAGATGGGTTCCTCTTGTTAGGAATATGACCGGAGAGGTGTGGATGGGATAAGTGCAAGGAGGAAGATGGGATAGATGGTTTCAGTCTGGTTGAGCTAGCTGTATGCCCACCGCGGGGGCCGGAGGCCGGCGGGAACAGCGACGGGTCCGGAGAAAGGGGCGGCGGCGACGGCAGGGCGCGGCGACAGGTGGCAGGGTCGGGGTGGAAGAGAGGGGAAGAGAGGGGGAGGGCATTATAGTAATTTCACTTTTTTTTATGGGTGCACTTATAGTTTTGGGTAGTGCATATAACATCACACAAGGATCTGAGTACCTAATGGAGTTTGAAATGACCAAAGTATCCATACATTTTGGTAGGGGTATCAGGGTATGCATGCAAAGCGATTATAGGTACTAGCATGACAGGCAAAATTCAAAATTTTAAAGAAAGAAGAATATACAATGATGGGTGCAAATGACCATGTGTGAAAAATTTAAAATCATTTGTTGAATATTTTGAGATAATTTATTCCCAAACAATCACCTTATATATATGTAATATCCTCATAAAATAGAAGGACTTTGTATTATAATTATGCTCAAATAATCTTAGTTCTTAATGATAAAAATTGATCAAAATAGTTCATATAAAACAATTAAAGTATGTATGCAATTTATAGTTTTACGACAGTATTTTCAAAATTAGATTTTTTAAATAGAAATATATGCCAAACAAAAAGGAAACGCTAACTAATATATATACACATGCTTCTATTCTTTCAAATCATCAACTTGACCAAAAGAAGAGTATACCTAGCAAAATTATATCTTGTATCAATTGAGCATTAGAATCCGACTTGGGTATTCTAATCCCACCACCACCTCATCACACAAACCGAGCACTATATTCTGATCTCGGAAAAATATAAGAAAAAAGAGTCAAATCAAGCTCATCTTATCCCCAAGACAAAGACATGCAACTCACTGCCACTACCAGTATGAACCCATTGATCGCATGAGAGTTGATCGATAGCCACAAGCCCACAAGTGCTCCTTCTCCACCTTCGGCGACTCACTGCCCCGCTTTGTGCGCGGCGCTCTGGGGCGCGGGCGCCCTGGGGACGCCCAGCAACGTGCCAAACGCGCGCGCGGTCAACACCATGGTGCGGCTTCCACTGAGGCAAGCCCATGCAATCTCAACCACAACATCCGCCACGCCAGAGTTCCAACCTTGTCTATGCGCTATCTCCACTTAAGCTTGTTACACCAACTCATCCAACAATGAGCCTATAAATACTTGGTCTCTCTAACAACTCTTCAACAACGACTACGAGCATTCCACTCCATTCTTAGTTCTTGTTGATACATAGCTACCAGCTAGCACTCTAGCTCATACATTGCACATTTGCACACACGCATCGCAATTCGGGTAGGAATGGGGTACTCCAAGCTCATGATGCTTGCAATGATTGTTGTCTCCCTCGCATTGGCGGCGGAGAGCCGGTCATCGAGGAAGGACCTTGGCATTAACCTCGGTGGTGGTGGCGGGCTCGGCCTTGGTGTCGGCCTCGGCGGGGGCGTTAGTGTTGGCTTAGGAGGTGGCAGTGGTAGTGCCTCTGGCTCTGGCTCTGGCTCGGGGTCTGCCTCTGGCTCTGGCTCGGGGTCTGCCTCTGGCTCCGGTTCCGGCTCTGCGTCTGCTTCAGGATCTGGGTCTGGGGCTAGCTCTGGAGCTGGCTCGTCCGCGGGCTCGTCTGCGGGTTCGGGCGCGAGCTCTGGAGCTGGGTCCTCGGCTGGATCAAACGCAGGCACGGGTTCGGCCGGCTCAGACTCGGGACGTGGAGAAGGGTATGGTGAGGGGCATGGATATGGGTCTGGAAGAGGCAGTGGATCTGGTGAAGGCTATGGCGAAGGCCATGGATATGGGAGTGGGAGTGGACATGGCAACTGAGAGATTTACTAAATAGTATAAATAGTATCATGTACTGCTAAGTATGTATCGGTTTGTATTGTATCAGGAATAAGGAGTGGTGAATAAGAGTGGCTTGCTTTTGATTTGGCTCTTCTGCTGGCGAGTATCTTTAATTCTTGTATTTTTGTCAACTACTTCTTGATGATGATCAATCTATTGATGCTTAAATTATCTATTTATACTTTATCACGAACTAGCTTCGATCTTGAGGCTCGGAGCTTATACTTTGGTTTACAAGTAGTTTTCTTCTACTTCCAACTGATGATCATCTCCTTTGCTTAATAGTCCTCATGTTTGATTAGTAAATTAGATGAAAACCAAATTGAAATTAAACTAAATCATAACAAAGCTTGCTTTTTCAGATCCTCTTTCAAAACGTAGACCTTAATTAGGTATGGTGTGATCTTTAATCAGAAAACAAAACAAATTACTGATATATAGTTGGTAAATGATATGCACAAATAAAAACACTGTATTTGTTAGCTTGTTCAAAAACGAGCTTAACTTATGACATGAATAAGGAATTGTGTCTGCTAACAACATTTGCACTGTTAAGCTCGGACGATCAACTCGACTGGAATTATAAAGGAAAATACTCCTTGCTCGTGGCCAAATAGAACTCAGAAAGGCCAAGCGCAAATGCATTCTAATTATTTATTGGTAATCTCAAAATCCACATATAAAAACAAAAATTAGCAAAAAAGCTTCCGTTGCCGGGACTTGAACCCGGGTCTCTCGGGTGAGAGCCGAGTATCCTAACCAACTAGACTACAACGGAACTGTGTTGGTCTGACTAGAATTACTTTATATCTTATTACATTTTTTATTTGAAACTAAAGCCAGGCAACTCCACGTTGGAGGGAACAGCAGATGAACTCATCAGCCTCCTCCATCTCTCTAACAACGAATCTAACCAAAAAAATCACTCAATTGGTCTCCAAGTCCTCCTTCGAGGAAGCCCTTCACGTATATAAGCACCTCCACTCATCCGGCATCCATGGAGACCCCTCCTACCTCCCTTCTGTCCTTAGGTCCTGCTCCCCCCCTCGACCCCTCGCCTTTGCCCTCCAACTCCACTGCACCATCATCAAGACCGCCAATGCCATCAACACCATAACCATGAATTCCCTCCTCTCTGCTTACTCTAAGCACTGCCAAGTTGGGTCTGCACGGTTACTGTTCGACACAATGCTGCTTAGAGACTTGGTCACTTGGAATTCGATGTTGTCTTGCTATATCTCAAATGGGTACCTCTTAGAATCCATGGAGACGTTCATGGAGATGCAGTACTGTGGGTTGAAAGTGAAGCCGGAGCTGGTTGCTTCGGTTCTTTCGGTTTGTGGTCGGACGGGGGATTTAAGGCGTGGAAAGGAGATCCATGCTTATGCAATGCGGAATGGAGATATAGATAGATGTATTCTGTTGGCTACGTCGCTTGTTGATGTGTATTCGAGGTGCCATGATCTCGATGCGGCTATGAAGTTGTTTGGTTTGATGCCGGTGAGGAACTTGGTTTCGTGGACTGCAATGATAACTGGATGTCTTACGAATAGGGATTTTAGCATGGCAGTTGAGGTCTTCAGAAAGATGATAAATTTTGACGGAATTCAGCCGGAAAGAGCCACATTGGTTGCAGTGTTGCCGGCTTGTGCTGCACTGGGAGCTCTTAAACATGGGAAAGAGATTCATGGGTATGTTGTAAAACATGGTTTTGAGGCAGAGACTAAAGTTGTAGGAGCACTTGTAGACATGTATTGTAAATTTAAGGAAGCATTTCGGCTTGGGTCCATTGTTTTCGAAAGCTCTAATCAGAAGGATATCATCATGTGGAGTTCTATGATGGTAAACTCTTATCGGCACGGAGACAGTATTGGCACCATGAAACTTTTCAGCTGGATGCTGCAGTGTGGTCTTAGACCAAACTCGGTTACAATGCTAGCCCTCGTAGCAGCTTGCATCGGCTTATCATCCATGGATCATGGGCGAAGAGTACATGGTTACATTCTGAAATCATGCCATCTTTCAGATGTTTTCGTCTCAAATTCTCTTATAGACATGTATGCCAAATGTGGATGCCTCAACTCCTCTGGTCAAGTCTTTAAAGAGATGCCTGTTAAAGATTCAGTTTCATATAGTAGTATGATCTCAAGCTATGGCCTCCATGGTCATGGCCATGAGGCTTTGAGACTCTTCCATGAGATGCAAGAGATGAAAGTGAAGCCCGACAGTGTCACACTTCTCGCGGTTCTGATGGCATGTAACCACTCAGGCCTTGTAAATGAGGGGAAGGAGTTCTTCAATCTTCTGACCAGACATTGTAGCCTAGTTCCAGCTTTAGAACACTATGCATGCTATGTGGATCTTTTAGGGAGGTCCGGCAGGCTAGAAGATGCATGTGAGGTCATACAGAGTATGCCAATGAGACCTAGCCCGAGGATCCTAAGTTCATTGGTTGCGGCATGCAGGATTCATGGACGATTCGAGGCAGCACAGCGCGTAGCACTGTGGCTTATCAACAGAGAGCCAGAGAATGCCGCTAACTACACACTGCTGTCGACGATATATGCAGAGGATGGTAATTGGAGAGGAAAGGAGGAAGTAAAAAGAGTGATGGTAGAAAGAGGGATGAAGAAGAGCTGTGGATACAGCCAGATAGAGGAGAGGCATAGTGACTGTTTTCCTTCAGTGATGTAAATTGTACTGACTTATGAATTGGTTACCATCATCGTGTAAATATTGAGTTAAAAAAGCTAGCTGAGGGAGTTAGAATTCAAACTGTCGATCTCTGTTCTGATTTCATGTTATGAACCGGCTTCTTGCCAAATCGTTGTTCGGAGCTGACTAATCTTTTCTTCTGAGAAAACAATCTGCATGCAAAAATCCTGAAAGTATCACAATAGTGTGATGGAACTGTGAATAGGTTTAGATTGGGGTTTCCAGGGAAATATTTGAAAAGGCAAGGGGTTATATACAAGAAACATATGTTTTTTTTTTGGGGGGGTGGGCAATCTCGTAAAAAGATAGAGACGCGGAGGATATCGTGGTCATCGAGATCGGCGACGCCGGTAACGGTTGGCCGCGTTAATCTCGGTTTTATCTAACACCCAGATTAATTAACTCATGCGCATAATTTAATCACAGCTCGGGACGGCTGTCGCCCAGATACGCGTATATATAGTCCACCGTTTCCATCGCCTCGCCAGAGCCATCTCGCTCGGCGATCCCCGGAGAACACCTTCGCGATCGTGCTCTCCGACGCCGGTAAAACCCCAGGATAGATTGTTTTCGTTTTGGATAGTGTGAATGATTCGTCGTTCTTGTGATGCAATGCCCGTGAGATATACGGTGATCGATTAGTGGTGCAATGGTTTGCTGATGGTTTTGTTCTTCTTGGGATGGATTTCTTGAGCTGCATTTATGCATTGCGTAATGTTCTTGGTGTAGTTATTTAGGTTTTTAAGGTTTTTATGTCGTTTTCTGAATTGGGGACTCATTTTGGTTCTGAAAATTGGTTATTGAGGTGGAATGGTTGAATTTATACATGTTTTGCTCTTTTTTGGTAGTAGTCTTGAAATGTCTGATTTTATTAAGTCTTCTGTAAATTAGGGTTCAGGCCAATTTTTGACCCTGAATCATCTTATTTTCTGTGCATTTTGATTTTCGCACCATCCAATGCAATTCTTTTTTGGTAGTCATATGCGTGTTTTTTTGCGGAATGAAATCTTATGGAACTACATGTGGTTGGCCTTTTGAGGCCTCCTTTGCCTCTCAGTTCTGTTTGGAAATGCATTCATACTTACATGTAGCTTTTGTATGCTGTTTGTCATAAGATTTGTATTTGCCATTTTAGTTCTTTCAGTTGCGTTTACCATAAGTTGTTTCGGCCCAAAAGGCAAGGTAGTCTCATCACTGAAGTCTCTTATGAACTCTGTGGCACATTTCTGAACCATGTTGGCTGATTTTGTCTTGTTTTATGTTATTCATCGGTGCAAATCACTTCCTTTGTCACTGCGAATTTTCAACGTTGAATGGTTGGATCATCTGTGATATAAATGGTAAAGGTAATTGATATTAGTGTATGATTAGAGATGACCTCTTTCGTTGAGCTCTAGTGAAGAATAATCCACTGAATAGATGTAAGACTTGAACTCTGAATCTGTATCAGGTTGAAAAAACTTAACTTACCTACATTGTGGTCTGAAGCATCTCCCTTGACCTCATCCTCATCTCTCTTTATTGTTTCTTACCTTCCCTTCGACTAATCCCTTATCTGCTGTTCCTTAATGCCCACTGCCACTTAATTGCACAGTAGCACTTATTTTCCTAGGTTGCCAAAACTCAACCCATTGTCTTGCATTTTACAAGTATTGACCACTTGGAACATAGGTTGCTGGAAGGGTCTATAAAGCTACTTTCTTGCAATTGAATATAGTGTTGGCAATGGCAAGTTAGCAATGGCTCATACTTTGGATGGAGCCCGAGTGGTGTGATTCTTCTACACTAGTCATCAACAACATTTGTCTACTCTCTCCGTCAGTATACCTTGTCTGGCTTATGTCCTATTATCTAATAGCTATCTTGTTTTGGGCCTTAAGGATGCTGGATTTGATGAACTGCAAGCAATGATCACCTTAGGAGAAGCTTGTTTCCTAGTAAGGTCAAAAGAAAACAAGATATAATGGTACTATGTCATTTCTTTGCGAAAGTCGGCCTTGTCTACTATAATCGTGTTTATTTCACTGGAGATATTGGAGAACTTGTTATACACCCATATCTTTGTTTGAGATCCAAAAATGAGAAGCAACTGGAGGTACTACTAACTAAGGATTTAGCGCCAATCTCCTGTTGGCATGGCTCGGCTCACCTTTTGTGCCGATACATCGGTAAAAGGTTTAAAAAGAGAGACAGCGAGGAGGTGGGGGAGAGGGAGGGAGGGAGAGATTGACAGGACTTGGCAGGAGAGAGGGTGGATGAAGAAGAAGGGAAGAGGTGTAGAGGTCAGAAGAGGCAAAAGGAGTAGCTGATAGGAGGGAGTTGATCGCAATATTTTAGCAAGGTTTATGCGTACTATAATGGTTAACGGGTTTTGATAATGGATTTCGGGTTTATTTGACTTCATTTTAACCTATAATAAACGGGTTTCACCTGAAACCTGTTGCTACTTATGTGCCATGAAATGACATTGGTATTCTACTGGTAAATTGCTGTTGTGAGATATTTCGGGCAGCACACGATTCCCTTCCACAAACATAGAGAAGCCCCTAGTGTTTCCTTTAATTTTCCTTTGTTGTCAAGAGAGCAAAAGCTAAATGCTAGATGACTGCTCTTCCATTTTCTATCTTGAAAAGTGATCTTTACTTAAGTGGTGTTATGCCCTGCGAAAAAAAGATAAGAAATTTCATGGAAGCCAGTTTGCATCGTGCTTTCTTTGCAAACTTGGCATTCTTAAAGAAAAGGCAAAAGAAGATGAGATGGAAGTTTTCAACTGTTAGCTTCGTTGAACGTGGGTATCTGTTGAGTTTATACACTATGTAACAAGCAACAACCCATAGATATATTTTTCTCCTCTTTTCTACTATGTAATCAAGAGGTGCCATATCTTTCCATTTCCCCCAAAAAGCAATGTCGACTTTATATATATCTATAAATTACATTTTTTCATAATTAAAGCGGTCGTGCTCTTTGTTACAACACTGATCCAAAAGCAGAAAACCCCACTACCCTAGTACAAAACGAGTTTTGTGGATAGTTGAATATGCAATTTATACTCTTCAATCTCAAAACAGCTGCCTGATTGTTATGGTCATTTTCAGAGGAGTAGAATGGCGGGGGGTGATAGTACTCAACAGAGCATCAGAAAAGTTCTTGGAGCATTAAAAGATTCCACAACAGTTGGATTGGCTAAAGTGAACAGTGATTACAAGGTTGTTCTGACCTCTGGTTGGTGCTCAACAAATTCATATGGTTCAGCTTTGTATTGCTGCCTATTGTCACTCTTTGTTTTATGCTTTGTTTCTTTTTTTATGCCTTCCTGAACCAGGAACTGGATGTTGCAATTGTCAAGGCTACCAACCATCTTGAGGAAATTGCAAAGGAGAAGCATATACGCGGTTGGTCCTTTTTAACCTCATCATTATGAAGCTATTGTAGAAAAGAACATTAGCAATTGATCTTCATATTTTGATGTTGTAGTGGCAGAAATACAAATCAAATCATGGAGTCTTTTTTTATTTTTATTTTTTGTAAAAGAACAAAGTATTTAATTGTTAGTTAGGAGCCCTAAGTGTAGAACTTATTACCAAGAATTCTCTCTGAACTCAAGACTTATGCACAACATGCATCATATTGTAGATTGGCTCCTAGAAAAATCCATCAACTGTCAAAAAATCTCAAAATAAGAGCCATGTGTTTTCTTCTCCATTCATTCCTAACTCCATGAAACACAATGTAAAGCATTGTATGACAATTTAATGATATAGAGTGGCATAGTACCTGCTATTGAGTTGTCTCTTGTTACTATGTGCGTCTGACATGCTTGTCTATGTATTGACTGTTGGGGTTGGGTGGGGATCTTATTGGTGGCGTCTTAGAACTTTAGCTGCATTTTCAACTCCACCAACTCTTGTCTGTGTTGCTGAATGCTGTTTTACTGTCAATCACTAGTGGTCTCTACCGAAACCAGTTTGGCTTTTACTAATGGCATTTCTTTCTTCTATGTCTTTTTGTGTTTTTTGTGCATGCTTACACAGTTATCTTTGATGCTGTCTCGGTTTCAAGACCACGTGCTGATGTAGCATATTGCATAAATGCGCTTGTGAGGCGTCTTGCCAAAACTCACAATTGGGCTGTATGTTCTGTTAACTAGTTTCCCTTTTTCCTTTATATCCAATCAGCTTTTCTCTTCATTTTTGCTTATACCGAGAATCTTAAACTATTTTATTCTGTGGATTTTTACACCATGTATCCACAATAATGATTTGTGGACTACTTGGTTATACCTACTTTTTCCCAAAAGATCACTGCTAATTGGTTGTTAGTAAAGTTTCAATGAACTGGGCGAGCCTAGTCTGAAAAATGAGGTTGGTGTGCCTGATTTGCTAGAGAACTCTGAATATGAAGTGGCTCTGCAGTTTTTTGTTAAAACGTCCGTCCATATATAGACATTATGTAGAATTATCATTGTCTAGTGGGGGTATCATCTTGCTTCTTCTTACCAATATTGATAAAGCAGGACCTTATATGCACCTAGTCAAGCATTACTTGTTCTGATTAATTAGACAACTGAGATGCATACACGTCTAGGACTTGAGTATAGAGTACCAACTAGGAGTATTGCTGTTATTAAAACTGGAATTATGTGCTTCTGCTTCTATACCTTGTTCTAGTGCTAGTTAACCTAGTTTATAAAAGTATGCTTTTCTTGTTTTCTTGTTTTCTCAATCAGGTTGCCTTGAAAACCTTGATTGTCATACATCGTGCTTTAAAAGAAGCGGATCCTTCATTTCGAGAAGAGCTCATCAACTATATGAGGAACAGAAGTCGTATGTTGAACTTATCTCATTTCAAGGATGACTCAAGTCCCAATGGTACAGGAACCCTTGTATTCAGATATTAATTACTGGAAAGCTTATCTGTATTGCATAATCTAATAGCCCTCTCTGTTTCATTGCTAAAACGGCATCACTACTTGAGCATGTAGTTTCTCCTTTCTCCTTTCTCCTTTATTGCAAGTGCTAGGTTGCTATCAAATGTCATGACAAGCTTATGAGAGGCTTAGAATCCTACTCTAGAATTGCAAATGCAGCCTAATGGTTATGAAGAAAGCTAGTGATGGTTTCCTTTTCTTTTCCTTGCATCAAGCATGGGATTATTCTGCCTGGGTCCGCACTTATGCGCTATTTCTAGAGGAGCGGCTAGAATGCTTTTGCTCGCTGGATTATGATGTCGAGACAGAATGCTGTGTAAGCAATTCTGAACTTTTTACAGATTTTTATAAGTTTGTGTCTGAGGTTTAATCATCAATTGAATATTGACTAGTCCTCTGATGTAATAGTGTAACTGTGTAAGCTGCATCCAGATATAGTATTGTATCTCTGGTAGTTGGAAAAGGCATGGTGGATACTGGGAACAGTGCCTCATGGGAATTTCTGTCCAATAAATTTTGAAAATTCACCTAGGAAAGTGCTCGACATGGAAAGTTTGTTTTGTTACTAGATGTGCATCACGTTGCTTATTTTCCTTCAGTCTCTTCTTTAAGAACCTAGAAGATACAGAAACTGAGACTTTCTAAGATGAAGCACCTGGGCCCTTATTTTATGGCTTATCAGAAATTTACTTGTCAGGGAGTCTAAACGTAGTTGTTTGCTCTCTGGTCGCCTGACCCTTGTTTTCTTATTGAGGTGTGACTTCTATATGTTTCTTCATTGTTCTTTTTTAATTCTTTCTCTCATATTCCAAGTTATAGTATTCATTATAGTCCTTCTATGCATATCTTTCTTCCTTCCTAATTGAGAATTAAATTTCTTAGTTTGTCAATGCTCATCACTTTGCTTTTGCTCTTGAGGTTGCAAAGCAATGTTTCATTTGAAAAAGCCTTATGTGGAATATAGCTTTCTGAAATAATGGGGTTTATTACAGAGAACTTCTGATCTTGATACTTCAAACTTGCTCGAGCAGCTAAGTGCTTTGCAACACCTTCTTTTTCGTCTTCTTGGTTGTAAGGTAATTGGTAAATGTCATACGTATGACTCAGGTCTCTCATGTCAGTTAAATTGTTGCTTGATATTATACTGGGGAACGATTACTTATATCAACTTTTGCAGCCAGAGGGAGCAGCTTTATTCAATGCAGTGATTCGTTATGCACTTGCTATTGTATGTGGCAATTACATGCATTATTTGGCCTTTTGTGCTTATGTTTTGTCGACCTTGATGCTGCTTCTAAAGGGGTGTGTCGGTGCAGGTTGCTGGTGAAAGTTTTAAGTTATATGCTGCAATTAATGGTGGAATAATCCAGTTGGTTGATAAGGTAGGTTTATTCTCCCTATATGTGCCTCTGTTTTCTACAAACATGGATGGTGATTTTCTTCTTTGATAGTTCTTTGAGATGCAGCGTCATCATGCCCTTAGTGCACTTCTAATCTATGAGAAGGCACAACATCAGGTACTTCACATTAGTATTTGTAAACTCTCATCTCATGGCATGCGCCTTTCGTGCATCTGTTTGGCTTATCACTTCCGATTATTTTGTTTGCCTTGCAGGCAGAAAGGCTGTCTGAGTTCTATGAAATTTGCAAGGGCCTTGATCTTGGACGAGAGAAAATGTTTGTAAAATTAGAACAGGTTCTGGTTTTCTGATTCCATTTCTTTCTAAATGTGTTTTTCTCTCTCCATATTGTTTGTTCAAAACAGAAGTTATGATTCGAGATGATCTTCCGCATTTTCAATTGAATGCAGCGATTCACTCATATTTGGATTTTGTTTCTTTTGGCTTGTTCATCTGCAGCCTCCTGCATCGTTTCTTGAGGCGATGAAAGAGTATGTGCACGATGGTCCACGACCTTTGACAATTAATCGAAATGAGGTATGTTTAAATAATCAGCATGGGTCCTCGATTCTTAATCATCTATCTTTAAGTATTTCTTGGATAGCAGGAACCATATTGTGAAGTTCTTGCTTGTGTTAAGGTCCATTTTTTTTTAGTTTCTTTTGCTCCAGATCTAATTTGGTTAGTACCGAGGTTTGACATTGCATTCTTTGGCCGGTATGGACCTCATGCCAGCGGCATGGAGACTAAAGAGGGGTGATATTTACTCACCAAGAACCCCATGCCTGGTATATGTATTTTGCAGGATAACACACGGTGCCATCTGGAAGGGCTGGAACAGTCCTGCTGCCAGCTGATATTTCATGTTTTAATGTCATAACAGAATTTTTCCTACTAATCTAGCAGAGATAGTATAATATTATTCAGCATCAATGACCTAGGTCGGAATTTGGATTCTTACATGTGGATATTGGTATTTCGTTAGCTAGTGTTCAATTCAGATGCTCTAGCCTCTAGGAACTGAGTTGCACTTTAATATCTTTATAATTGCTGATCACTTGTCTATGCATACAATAATGATCATTTTTCATACTAAGTAAAGCTTGACCCCTGTAGAGAAGGATACTTAGTAATTACTTACAAGGTCTTGGTGTCTAAATGGTAAGTGTAGTGACATAAGTAGCACATGGGTCTTGTGATTTCCAAACAAGATACTTGAAACAAATAGTGCTGCTGTGGTAATTGGCTTAGGATCCTTCAAAGCTTTTTGGTTGCGGTTCATTACCATTTCCTTTATTTAACTGTAGCCGCGTGTTTTTGCTATCATGTGGACAGGGCTTAAATTTAGAAAGATGTTTTTTGGGGATATACTCTTTTCTCTCTCTCTTCAATCTTGTATTTATCTGAAGCAGCAATCTGGTTGTTAAGGACATTAAGAGCTATGCAATGTGCTATTGATGTATGCGAATGATGCCATCTGTGTGATCTCATCATGGCCTTTTGGACTGGATAGCTTCAATTGAGGTGAAGAAATGCTTTTCAAGACTTCTCGCATCCCTCTTCGCCGGTGGGGCTTATGCAGATGCATTAGTTTACCGGCTGGGATCCCCCCCTCCCTCTGTGTGTGTGACTGCGGGACCACCATACATATATGTACTGAACTTCTTCGTTTGTAGTTCAAAATTTTATACACATTGGAGCCAAGAGGGGTCATTTTCAAACATTGAGGGTGCCAGAGTGAGCTCCATACAGAACTATATCTATTGTGGATACCTTTCTCTGCTTCACCTTCTCCAGATTTGTCCTTCGAGGTTATGGTCATTTTCAAACATTGAGGGTGTCAGAGTGAGCTCCATAGAGAACTATATCTATTGTGGATACCTTTCTCTGCTTCACCTTCTCCGAATTTGTCCTTCGAGGTTATGGTACTCTTCAGTCTTCACTTTATAGGTTGATGGTATAGTTTGTATTTCCTCCATATTACCTTCATTTTTTGGGTTAATTTTCACGAGTTTGTTTGGTTGGTTTAAATCTTCGGACATATCATTTTGTATAATTTTCATATCACTTTAAAATTCTGCTTAGTTGCCTCTGGTATTTGGTATAACTCACTTGAATATCTGGCTTCCCACTGTGCATTGAGTGCTTAGATAAAGGTGAATTTTCTGAGGTGATCCGAACAGGCCCTGCAGGGTGCCGGCGCGGGTTGAGCCACCTCAACTGGTTTGCCAAGCAAGTAGTTATTGACATGTTGTGATTCTCGTCAGGTCAATGCCGATCAAAGAATATCTTACAAACCTATTCTCACTATTGAGCATAAGAAGATAGAAGATGTTAATGACAAACAAGAAGCAGCACCAGCACCAGCACCAGCACCAGCACCAGCACCAGCACCAGCACCAGCACCAGCACCAACACCGACACCGACTGGACCACCGGCCACCAAGATTGTTGAAGCTCCTGTTGAAGCACCAGTTAGTGATCTTCTGGTGAGAATTTTAACTATTGCTGACCTTGCTTTGTAGCTGGTGCCTAAAGTTTCTTCCTTTCTGGTTATGATGATCATTGGTTCATTCAGAGTCTAGACGATTCCACCCAGGCGGCGACAGAACTGGAAGAGAAAAATGCGTTCGCCCTTGCAATCGTCACTGATGGTAAGCTGAGCAATTCCTTTTCTCCCAGATAAATGATTCCGTACTTATACTTTTCCTATACATGTAGATAACCTGCGAAATAATGCGAACACTACTAACCAAACAAATGGGGCTGCTGGATGGGAACTTGCGCTTGTTGGTGCACCAAGCTCCAATGAAGCTGCTGTTGCAGAGAGCAAATTGGTGAAGCTTTACATTTGGTTATGTTTTTTTCGTGGCAAGATGAGAAGATTTTGTTTCTCAAGCTGATTTATACAATTACATTCTCCAGGGTGGTGGGCTAGACAAATTAACACTGGACGGCTTATATGATGATGCCATCGTTCGAAGAATGAACCTGAACATGACTTACCACATGGGGCAAGTGGCTCCGAATCCCTTTGAGGTTGCTCAATATCGGCAAGACCCTTTCCACGCATCCAATACGGTGGCACCGCCCACCAATGTTCAGATGGCAGCCATGGCACAGCAGCAGGCATTCATGATACAGCAGCAGCAGCAGCAGCAGCTGCAAACATTGGGCCCGGATAATGCCAATCCCTTCGGCAATCCGTATGGAGCAGCAGGTGTTCCATCTCATCCACCTCACAATCAGTACACAGGCCTCATGTAGCTAGATTGCACCATGGTTGCCATTTCTGGAGATGGTTTGGACAAAACTAGTCGAAGAACAGGCCCACATTTCAGAGATGTAGATAGGCAGGCAGCATCATATACTACTGTAATCGGCTCCTCTTTTTAGCGCGCATTCTTTCTAAATGGTTCTCGAGGTCCCTTTCATTTCGGGTATCCTCTCGGAGACAAACTGTTTGTACTGCAGATCAGGGTTTGAAATCTCGGTTTTGGTTTCGGTGCAATGAAAAAAATTATAACATTTCAGTTTTGGTTATGAGCCGTATATTGTCTGAAACGGACCAAACAAGAGCTAAAAACTTTCGAACCGTTTGGTATGGGGTTAGAAAAAATGGGGTTAGAAAATAAAATAAAATGGTGGTGAACCTGATGGTAGGTGGAATGGTGATAAATGAAATGAGAATAAAATAATAATTGTCATATTTGGTGTCCCCCTAACCCCATATCAAACAGAGGCTCGGTCTTTTATCATGGAGATTCGAACCTAAGACATCACGCACAGGAGTTACAAATCTTGATCGCTGCACCAACACCTCTATGACCGTATCTCTTGTTAACTTTGTGTTGTGGGTAGTGCTATCAGTCTTCAACATGTGCATGTATGATGAATCAAACGATCAGGGATGGATGCGATGCATCCGAATCACATGCGTCAATCAATGTTTGCTAGTTGCTAGTACTCTCACGAGTCCCACGGGTAGCAGAGCATGCATGCATGTAACTGTCCGTGATCCCTCCAGCTTGGTTATCTTTCGGCCGTCTTTTATCTTATCTACCACGAGAAATCTGGGAGAATATAATGCTCACATTCTAATACTGTTGACAAGAAAAATCTACAACTACTTGCATGTATGTATCCTATCATTTTTATTTCTTCCAAAAAAACCAAGAAAAAAAGGGTATTTGATTAATAGAAGTTACTATTAGCAGCAAAACCAGATTACTATAAAGAATCAAAATATTTTTTTAGGAATATTTACATAGATGTCACTCAAAATTTACCTTCATGTCTACATTTTTCATATTTATATATTTGATTATTCGTCATGGAATATTCATGGAATATGTCGTCTGACAGGGTTAATACTTTAACGGTGTGTTTGGTTGCCGGTTTGACCGTGGAGAGGGAGTGATTTCTCCATAGCTCTCCCATCATGGGTGGAAATCGGACTCCTCATGAAGTTGGAGGAGTCTGATTTCCTTTCTTTTCTATTTGATCAACGCATGATAGGATTACTAAAACACCTTTTTTTATGCGGCGTTTTCTTCTTAATGAGATAATGTAACGAGGGGTATATTAATAACTTTAATATCATTCATGCGCTTTCCCATTTTAATTTGGACATACCAAACACAAGCAATGTCTCTCCTCTTTCACTCCCATGTTCATACCAAACACTGACGAGGGTAATCTCATTCCACTCCCTCTACCTCTGTCGTCGTGCAACCAAACGCAACGTAGCAGTTAATGGGATGAAATAGATTTACTTAAATACCCTCCTCACCTTCCATATTCATGAGCCATATCTGGATTTTAATTTAGGGTTAAAATAGTCTATAATGGAGATCAACAAAGATCATTAATTTGGCATATATGTAAAATAGGATCTTTTTTATTGGCATATATGTAAATATCCCTAACTAGTTTGAAGAAAATATATCCTTCCAATCTAGTAAACAATAGATTCGGTCGTTTAATCAATCAATTAATTAACACTCGCCGATAATTCCCTAGGTAGCCACGTGCTAGTTTGGCCCTGGCGGCGACCCGGTTAACCGACACGTGTCGGCGTCGCCCATGCTACGTATCCGCTATACATGGTTAATAGATCGCCTCTTGAGCAGTATATAAACCGCACCGCCGCTCTCGCGCGCTTTTTTATTCCCATCCAAATCCAAACCTCCGCCTATTCTCCTCCTAAGATCTCTCTCTCTCTCTCACGAGAAAGCGATCCCAAGTCTAGGGTTAGGGTTAGGGCTAGGGCTAGGGTTCGAAACGTGCGATCCCGTTCTATCGCGTGACTGCTAGCGATAGGAGTAATTATGGAGCCCCGTGATCTTGTTTCGACGGGGGGCTTCTTGGATCGGAGCTAGGGTTCTTGGGGGAGAGGAATTTTTTTTTTTTGGGGAGGGGGGTGGTGGGGTGGGTTTTTGCGGGTTGTTTGAGAGATGGAGAGGAGGAAGTACCCGATTAGAGCGGAGGACTACGAGCTGTTCGAGTTGGTGGGGGATGGGGCCACGGCGTGCGTGCGGCGGGCGAGGTGCGTGCCCTTGAACGAGATCGTGGCGATCAAGATTCTCGATTTCGAGCAGAACGGCGTCGATCTGGTTGGTGTCTTTGCTCCGCTCAAGTGAAAAAATTGAATTTCTTGCATTTTTCTTGTCTTTTTTATGGTGATATGATCTCGTTCAAGTTGTTTTATTTCGTTCAATGTAAAAAGCAATGTAAAATATCGTAATAGACAAAAAAAAAGGGGAAAGGAAAATTTTTTACATAAAGCATAGTATTGGCTGAATTTATATTGTTGTTTTATTTCGTTCAAGTTTAGTTCACAATTAAAATTGAATGATAGTCTTGCTTTTGGACAAAGCTAGTAATATTAGTTGTTTTCCATATATTCTTGAGTATTACAAGAGTGAAAGATTGTTTTTTTTTTGTCTATAATTAACAGAGAAACATCACACGCGAAGCGCAGACTATGACTTTGATTGACCACCCGAACATATTGAAGGCACATTGTTCTTTCGTGAATGATCACATGCTGTGGGTGGTCCTCCCATATATGGCAGGAGGGTCTTGTTTCCATATAATGAAATCTGCCTACCCCAAGGGTTTCGATGAGCCTGTCATTGCTACTGTGTTGTGCGAAGTACTTAAAGCCTTAGAATATCTTCATCATCAGGGGCATATACATCGGGATGTTAAGGTATGTAATAATGAATAGAATCATTTAGCTTTTCCTTTCGAGTATGATGTATTGCTTTAATTGCGACCAATCTTCTTTCTGTAATACCATTTAGTTAATGTCAGTCATGTTGAAGCACATATATATCAGAAAATTACCTTCGGATCTAGTTCGTCATAGTTGTAGGCTTAAAGTTTTCTTTATCCTTTTTCATGATTATAACTCGTCTTTGGGAAGTTCTATATGTCAACTATAGAAGTTGGTCGCTGAAGTTTATCTTTATTGAAGGCTGGAAATATTTTAGTTGATGCCCGTGGTGGAGTGAAGCTTGGAGATTTTGGTGTTTCTGCTTGCCTTTTTGATTCAGGTGATAGGCAGCGCCTGAGAAATACGTTTGTTGGGACACCCTGCTGGTACGGATTATGCATTGTTAGGAGGAGTCTTCATTGATCCTATAGCTATGTTTCTTACTTTACGATGCGGTTATTGCAAGCTGTATCATTTATTCTTAATCTATGTCATGTCATTTTAGGATGGCACCCGAAGTAATGGAGCAAAGAGGCTATGACTTCAAGTCAGTTCACCTAACTTTCTTGTTCTTTCTTGCTTCCCTCTTTTGAATGTTTGCTGGAGTTTGTTTGATGTTTAGGTTCTTCAAGCTTTGCTAACCGCATTATATTGCCAACTGATCTTAGGGCAGATATTTGGTCTTTTGGAATAACTGCATTGGAACTTGCTCACGGGCATGCTCCTTTTTCGTCACGCTCTCCAGTGCAGGTCCGTGCTTTTATATGAATCCCTCTTCTTCACATGACTTCCTTTGATCGGTGAACAATTGGATTTTCTTGAAAAATTTGTGAACTGCAATCAGGTAGAAGAGCTTAGCATTGGCCCCTCTGCTATGGAGAATTAGAAACCTGAGGAACCAGCGGCATGACAAACATTGTGATGTCTGTCGTAAGAGGAAGAAATCCTGGAGGGGTGATAGCTAGGAGAATTCCTTGTATTAGGAGTATTGGTGGATGCAATTAATCAACGATACTAAAGTTTAACACTTACTTCCGTTAGAAATCCTGCCGCCTCATAGGTTAGGTATACCAATACGAGCACGATCTTTCTGATAATAATACTCCCACATTTTGAAATGCTTGACTAAAAGCATTCAAATTGGATCACTTAGTTCTTCCTTGCGCCTACAAAAAGGTCTTTTGATAATGTTCTTCATAGGTCAGGTATACCAATTAATATGAGCACGATCTTTCCGATAGTATATTGACAATGTTCAGACTTTTTCTCTTCTAATTAAGTTCCCCTGGCAGGTCATTAGCATGACGTTGCTTCATCCTCCTCCTTGCCTCGAGTCAAAAGGGGACAAGAAATTTTCAAAGGTAGGCTTGTCCCATTTCATGTAATAGACAGCAATGTGTGACAGTATTTGTCATGAATTTTTTTTTTTCCAGTCTTTTAAGCATATGATTGCTATGTGCTTGGTAAAAAATCCTTCAAAAAGGCCTTCTGCACAAAAGCTATTGAAACAGCCTTTCTTCAAGCAAGCTAGATCCCAGGATTATGTTGCTCGCAAGATCTTGGAGGGATTACCCTCTCTAGGCGACCGTATTCAACAACTGAAGGTACCTAAGTCTAATGTATTCTAGGTTCATTTCTAGACTTTCCCCCCTGCCTTGATAAAAATTGCTGAAGTTCCAATCCGGTTGTTCTTTAATGCAGCAAAAGGAGGCTGAATTGCTTGCCCAAAAGAAAATGCTATATGGGGAAAAAGAGGAGAAATCACAGGTTTGGGCTTTTATAGATCATCAAACTAAACAATCTTTTCCTAAATGGGAATAGTTTACTACTGACAAGCTCTATTTCAGAAATAACTTCATGGTAATAGTCAGAGCTATTATTTAGATTTTACTGTTTCATTAAAAGCATTTGGGAGGATAATTCATGTCATTATAATCTAATTTTGTTCTGAACAAAACATGATGTCTACCTTTGGAGCTCATATGTACAAAAAGAAGGCTACTTGTCTGGGTAGGCAAATTGCACCAGACATCGACCAGTACTCATCTGTTAAAAATTTCTTGCCTACAACAGTTGCTTCAGGTAGGAGGATTGCCACGACATCCAGAAAGGAGTTTAATAAGTCGAAGGGCCTGTCCTATAGCAATGTATATTAAGCCGAAGTTATTGTTGTTAACCTTTGAACATATAGACTCTCCATGAAAAAGGAGGAAAAACATGGTTTAGGAAATGGAGTTGAGTTGATTATTGGGGAAATATCACGAAAGAAAAAGCAAACTCCAAAAGTACCTTTGTAGAGATGGTTCACAATACAAATCATTCATCATCTGTTGGCTGAAATTAGCATGTCTTTCTCTTCTTTAAAATCGTTAATTCGAACATTTCACTTTTTTGTAGTGGATCAATTGCCATCTTTAGCCAACATTTTCCTCAAGTATATTGAAACAGGCTAACATGTGGATCCTACACGTTTTACATTAAGCAGTCCTGAGTCTCCCGACCACCTTTCATGATTTTCTTTCTTGTTGTGGTCTAACATGGCAACCTAGTTTCTTCTTGCTGAATTCCTTACTAATTCTTGAATCTGAGATCTTGAGTATTCTGCCCTGTTCTCAATTGCTTTGGTCTAGGGGTTTCTCATTGCTAATTGCCCCCATTAATTTTGAGTATCGGGAATTCTAGATCATGGTTTATATTGTTTGTAGAACGAATATAACAGAGGAATCAGCAACTGGAACTTTGACATCGAAGACTTGAAGGCTCAGGCTTCACTGGTATAATAAGCAGGACCTCCAATTGGTTTTTCAATCTTGGTGGTTTTTTATGGTTTGTAGATGCCTAAGAACATGACTTCATGAATCGTCTGTCAGATTCCGGATAATGAAGATGCTGTTCCAGGTGGGAAACCAAATGGATGCTCAAATTTTTTGTTTGAGCTTGATTTCTTGCATGAAAGTGTGCCACAAGGCATGGTTTCTGATGCAAGTTCCTCTGTGAGGGAAAAGGTAAGTTTGAATGTGTGGAAGCCAATTTACATGTATTGGAAGCCAATTTATTGGCAATTTGAGGTTCATGACACATGTCAAGTTGTCAGGAAAGTGATGGAATCGTACAGATGGAACCAAGTCTCCAGTCATCACCTGATCCAAGCCCGAAATACCAAAGGTTTTGCTTGATTCTCATGGACGCATGAACTCACCTTTTTAGCTTATGTTCATGCTTTTTCCATTTTTGTCTATATTTAAAAAGAAGAGTAACTTGCAAAGCCTTACCATATACTCTTTCATGGATTTCTTATGGCGACAAAGAATTTATTTAGACATGATTTGTGTTTTGTATTTCATCTTTCATGTCCTCGAAACATTTTAGAATTATTATTTGCTTGAAAAACTTTAGTTTATTTCTCTCATCAGATGTGTCTTACAATCATGTCAGGTCTCAGATGTGAAGAAAATGAATTTCATGAAACTTGTCTTTTAGCAACACTTAGAATCCGAAATTGTTTCTAACCAAAGAAGCACTTGTCTTCTTGTTACAGAGTCAGATCTGACGTTTCTGAAAATGGATCTCTGTTTTCTGGATCAAGTGATCAGAATGTCCTGGAGACTGGTCACATCCCCAGAATTGATATGGATGGAACTCCTAGAAGGTGATAGATAAAGGCCTAAATATTGTCGCTGAAAAATTGCGTTGTATAAGACATGATTCCACCTGCAATCAAACCATGTTTATGCAATTGCAGCATTGGATTATTAACTGTTCTTTGGCTGCTCTTTAGATTCTCCACACATTCAAAGCTTTTATTTAACATTCCATTTTTTTTTTTTTGCTAGTGCTACGCAGCATAACCAGCTCCAAAAAAGAAGAAATCTCAGTGGTTTAATGTCTGATGCTGTAAATGACTTGCATCTTGAAGCAATGCCTAAAGCATCTAAGTTGACAGGCTAGCCTAAAAACATCTTGCTTTGTACTTGTTTTGTTTATCTGTTGTTTCTTTTATAGTGCTTTCTCTTGGTAATGTTCTGTTGGCATATTGAGGCTTTGTTGCATAAACTGAAACCTGTTGTGGCAGCTTCCACGATTAGTGATGATGAAGATAAATTGAAATCCTCAGTAGTACAGCAAAAGGGACGTTTTAAAGTGACATCTGAAGATGTTGGGTTAGATAAGGTACCCCTACCATTGTCTCACTCCGCTCTCACCATTCTTAGTTTAACTGGTTTCTCTTCCTTCCAGGCACCACCTTCTCCTGGGCTACCAAAGAGCCACAGTCTCCAGGTTAGTGAAATACAGAGCATCATAATAGTGCAGAATAATGTTGTGCTCATATTCTCACTTTGAGTCTATGTATCTTAGTTGATACTGAGAATATAGAATTTGGTGGCACAGGCATAATCTACTCTAATTTATTTGTTTTGATTAACACATCAAGAAGTACATTTCTGTGCGAAGTTATGTCACTCATTGATTCGCATAATGCATGGATAAACTCTCAAGAGTTTGTAACTGTAGTTATACAAGTTTGAGATGCATATAGTCCATCAATTTTGGTGAACATCTCCAGTTCCCAATTCGATGAGAGGTACTGCAGAAAGAAGGCCACACAAACCTTTTTAGTACCAATTTTGCCACCTCTGCACTGTAGAAAATATGTTACATCCATAAATTTGTTCAAGCTTTCATATTTTCGTGGAACTAGTGTAGCTTTCTGAGTTCTGTTTAGCAAAATGTAAGAGAAGAGGTTTATGTATATGTATATCTTTAAGGAGTGTTTTTTTTGCATTATAGAGCTCCATTATAAGACAGCAGGTTAGACTTGTAAGCAAGGATTTCCGTGCTGACACTAATTATGCCAGTGGCTGGATCAGAGCGTGCAGATGACAGGTTAATATATGCTTCCAAGTAAATTAAGGAAACCTAAACTGGTTTTGAAGGAGTTGTTGTCTGAACCAGGGTAGGGAGGACCCCCCTTCACCAGGCTGTGAGGCCCCTAGTTTGAACCTTAACAGGGTCAGTTAAGAGGTAGTAGCTATTAAGTTTACAGTAATCTCCAGGGGTTAGCGTGGTTGTAAAGGAGTGATCATTTTATTGAAGATTTGGGAATTCGACGTCTTACCTTTCTTAAATCAGAACTCTCAATCAATTCTGCTATTTTCGCATGTTAAGTTCCAAGTTATATTCCCTTGCTTTTCTGACTTCTGACATGGTTTTATTAAAGCGAAAAGTATGATATGGAAAATATTGTACAACTTATGTCTAAAAGTTTTTTGGCTGTTGTTATTTTCATAGCAAGATAACATCCTTGATTTGATGAAGCAAGTGAGTCACATCGAACCATCAGGTGATGCGTCCTTTCTATCTTTTATTTTAGATCAATTTTTGACCTTTTTGTCATGTTAGTAGAAATTGATTTTGGTTTTTCAGCAAATTTCTCAGTCGAAGGTGTCTCACTACCAGCATCTATAATTGACAATAAAAAACCTTGTGTAAGTTTTTTCCCCTATCTGAATGATTACAGATAGGTAGTTCCTTTTGGTATTGGCTGAGAAGCTATCTTCGATATCCAGATTAAGGATAATTAGAACACTCAATGAAAAATTCTCATAAAAAGTCTTATTTCAGCACCTTTTTTGTCCATACAAAACATATTACCTATGTTATGGAGATATGTTGCGAACAATTTGAAAATGAGAAAACGCACTACTTTTCAAGTTTTAGCAAATATGAGGTTTAGTGTCTATTATAGATCTGAAATGTGAGATACATAATTTCTTCTGAAACAATTTACATCCCTATTAGTTTTTAGTAGCATAATCGAAATAGAGCATATATTCAAGCTTTAGGTTTGAGAGGATGTACCAGGAGAATTTTCCCTCCTTCCTTGCAGCTAGAAGCGTCAAATGAAAGGGAGAAAGAACTAATCCGGAGCATTTCAGATCTACAATTGAGGTATGTACTTTACGCCGTAGCCTATAGTATTGCTGTAGAAACAAAAATAATCTTAATATTGCCTACAAGAAGCACCTCATGATCAGGTCAAGTAGAGATGCCTGTATGAATCCTTTTCAACACATAGACCCTCAAATTCAGTTGTGTAAATCATAGTTAAATTTGCTACCTTCATCTGCAGGCTTTCACTGGCACAGGAAGAGCTACAAAAGCTGAAAACAAAGAAAGTCGAGGTTTTTACTTTAAAAACTTATTTTGTTGTATTGAAACCCTCTTTCCTTATCAAATAAAATTGCTGAATAAGAACGCGTTAATGCAGGTGTGAACAATGACTTTTGAGCCCTGAGGATGGTAGAATCAGGGTAGAAAGTACAGCCTATACAGCTAATCAAGCAAGCTAGAAAGAGTCCTGAGGATTTCATCTACCCTGTTTTACGTTCTAACCCAATTGTACATATTGGTTTGACATTTGTGGTTAGGTAGCTGTTTATAGCGCGTATACAACTGTATTTGTTTGCTTTGAATGCACTTGATCTCCAATGGAGTTAGCCATAGCCTTTTCTTCTCCTTTCGAAGATTACTACTCCTTGGTTAATAAATTCAAGGACCCACTATTGGAACATTGGATGAGAGTAAACTGAAGAGGGATGAAAGGAAGCGAGATCCAACCCAAGAATCACAATATGCCATTCATTTTTATCACAGGATGAACCAGAAATGCAATTTTCTTGAGTTACAACAGAGAATCTGATGTTTTCAATTTCACAGCTCTTTCTGCCAAACTTTTGTTCATTGAACCTCAGGAAAAACAAATGGTAGATGTTTGAGTGAAATTGTTCCAGAAAAGTACAAGAAGAATGGACCTTGCGGACAGAAGAAAAATAATAAGAATTGCATATGGCCATGCTGTTGGCTTTGGAGATGCTTCTAGCAAGAGATACTGTAGCTTCTGTTTCCAACCTCTCCTATGCTACTTTCAGCTTCTGCTTTAGTAGTTAACTCGTAACATTTATGGATTTCACAGTCTCTTCACTCATCCGGTGGTTCGTTCTCGGCCTCTGCAAGATGCAAGCATTTGGTAAAGTTGTGAATGTTAATTGTTATGTCTCAGAGAACAATTGAAGTGATCTTAAAAAGTTGAGAAGAGCAATTCAAGTTATCCTACTTTTCTACCCAAGATATGCATTTTGATCAAGTGGAGCAATTAATTGGTTATACCTTACTATCTATGTCAGTGTAAAACCAACATCACATACTATTAACCCTTCCAATCCATCATAAGGTGCTTCTCAAACTGTCCTTCAGTTCCTTTTAGTGCCTTTTGCTCCGCTTGACGGACATTTCAAATCCACTTGATGGACATTTCACAGGACTACCTGGATTGATTTCAGTGGCATTCAAGACGTTGCAAAAGTTGCACCCAAGTTTTACACATCTGCAGAATAAGTATTTTCCTGTGGAAAGGATGTTTGCAAAGAATTAGCATTTATAAATTTATTTGCTACAAAAAAACAAATTGCAAGATAAAAGTAATGTGCAGTCCAGCTCAAAACCCCAAGCTATTATATCATCATGAAAGAGGTTTGGAAACCTGCAGTTCAATGCAGATTGTCCTAAAGCAGTAACATCAAATTAAAGAGAAGAAATCAAAGCACCAAAAGATATACATTACTTTGAGGTGAATGAGATGCAATTCATAGATGGAAACCTACAATCTTATCTAACATACCTATATAATTCTAACGAATTCACTTGCACGCATTTTTAGCAAACTGATTGAGTCACAAACATTACCATTTGGAGTGTCACTATCAATCTCCACAAGCAAAATGATCCGAGGTTAGGCCTCTCACAAAACCACAAGAAGCATCTCCCTTCAGCATCTGGAGTTCCATGCCAAATCAAATTTCTTTTACTATTTACGACTTCACGGATTTTGTTCTTTGATATATGCATAGAGGTGAGAAGGGCCATACCTCTTCAAATCTGACATTAAAACAGGTATCCAAATCGCAGGAGATTTCCCACAACTTTGCATGCAGGAATTCAAATCGAAATGCTTTCAAAAGATGTTCGATGATCGATGCTCATTGACAACTATCTGAACACTCTCCCGAGAACAGTTGCTGAATTATTTCCTCCTGATTAACAGAGTAGTTGTCCTTATATAAAAGCGACATTAGTACTTATATCTCCAGAGGCCACCATCGCCAGTTTAGTTTGATCATGCCTGTGACTGAAACACCACTGACTACTTCCATGAATAGGGAGTTCAATAACAGGCAGCGGAGCATATTAATTACTGCGAGACAAGGAAAGAGGGATGTTAGTTTGATGATTTGAAATAGAAGGCCATTTTAAAGTTCAACAGATCGACAAGAATCCAGGATTACTGTGATTTGAAATACACACTATAGAAACAAGACCTCAGCAGCTAATTTATATAGCAAGCAATCAATTTCCTTTGACATTAGAGTCCGATTCCTTGGTTGCCGTCCAAATCCTTAATGGGTTGAGGGATGGCCACCCAATTTGGAGAGGATTGCTAGAAAGATATGGTCCACTATGTTAAGGTTTGACTCTGTATTTTTATTGCAATGCTACAGCTTATGTTGTTGCTCGAGGTTGTCGTCGGCTAGGGCGGGAGTTGGACTGGTCTAGCGATTTGGGGTCGGGTCTTTGCTGCTTGACAGTTTGACCTATGACCGAATTTGTAATTTACTGGTTTTCTTACCTAAAGGCTCTTCTCATAATATAAAAAAAATCAATTTCCTAGCTTAAAAGCTCAATTAATTAACAAAAAAAGAATCGGAATAATATAGATATATGTGTAAATTGAGGAGGTTATTTACTGACCAGTAAGAAGAGTATCCAATAGTGGCGGCGATGTAGCTAAGCTACTGAAATGATGTCTCTGTTTCTTCTCTTCACGGAAAACTAAAGACGAAGGAACCAACATGAAGAGATGTGCCTTTCCTTTCCTTTCCTTTCTTTACAAGAGAAGATTGAAACATATATATATATATATATATATATATATATATATATATATATATATATATATATATATATATATATATATAATAAAGGTACGCAGAGAGAGAGATACATTGAGGGGGGAAGCATAGAAACCACTGGCAGGATCTAATTATTTGTATATATCGACATGGTTGATGTGGGAAATTTTGTGCCAATCAGGTCCCGTCTCCTTTTGGCAACGCTCCTTCAATACTGGATGGCATCTTGTCATTTCCAAGGATGTGAGGGTGGTGGGCAGGCCCGTCTCTGGCAGCGACTGGATCTCTGAGCAGCTCCATATATACAACTCTTGGAGGGAGGAAAGAGTGTGCAGTTCTGGTGGGAGGGAAAGAAGATTCTTACAGCCAATGATATATAGTCTTCCCAGGGAGGAGGTGAGATCTTGCAATACAGCTTGCTCCTCAGCACCACTAAACAGAGCAGATTGCAAAGAATTTTTTATGGCTAGTCCCACGAGGAATCGCAGTCTTCCTCTTAGAGGCTGCAACGTGAGCATAGAGGTATCATCGACGGCTAGAATAACGAGAGATGGGAACGCATCCCCTTTGGCGGGATGCACCTGTGAGGATGCTGCAGCCAGCAGCATCAGCTTCGGGCACTTCAATATGTGGAGCCTCTGGAGCGATGGAAGAGCTTGTAATCCTTCCAACGTCATCAGCTCTTGACAGTCGTAAAGATCCAAACTCGTAAGTGCTGTCAGCCTAAGTGCTGTCAGCTGACGCATCACCTCTCTCCTCGGGAGGGATGTTATGTGCGGGCAGTCTGCTATCAACAAATGGATGAGAGAGGTGAGGTTCAGCAAGCACCTTGGGATCCATCTGATGAGTTGGCCACATGATGAGAAATCAAGATATTTCAGGGATGAGGGAAGGAGCTGGATGTTGTTGTTGTTGTTATCCCCACCACCACCATCACCATGATGATGATCTTCTTCTTCATCCACCTGCTGCTGCGCCAGAACCAAGGAGGATCCGAGCTTGGGGCACTTCCTGATTTCCAAACTCTCCAGACAGACGAGGTGTTTTAACCTCTCGACTGGCATAGAGGTCAATTCTTCGCAACTCTCGATGCTCAGTGTCGCAAGTGACAGAGGAAGGTGGATTGATATATTTCTCAGTTTCGGGCATTCTTCAATTGTAAGCTCGCGCAGAGATGGGAACGCATCCTCCTGATCATCATCTCCTTGGGTGGGCTGCAGCTGTGAGGATCCGAGCTTGGGGCACTTACTGATTACCAAGCTCTCCAGGGAGACGAGTTGTCCAAGCACTAGAACTAGACGCTCCCAGCAGTCCAAGTTTCTACAATTCCAAAACCGCAAACTCTTCAGATTTGAGAGGTGTTGGATATTGGACCAGCTTGGAAATCCAACACCCTCATATCCATCGATTAGAAGGGATTTGATATTGGGAGGTGGTTCCAAGCCTTGAAGGACCTCTTCATCGTTGATCGGCAAGTTGGGGTCGGGGTCGTCGCTCCTACTAGATGACCATGACAGCTTTAATTCATCAATGTGCAGTTTGTCTCTGATGTTAGCACCGCTGATGGCCTCGTTCTTGTTCTCCACATTCTCGAGATTGCTTATTCGGAGACGCCCACGGAGCTGATTCATATCCCTCAATTCTATGATCTTGTGCCCGTCTTCTTTTTTCACTTCATACTTGTCTAGTTCTTGGAGAGAGGTGAGCTTTCCTACTCCTATTTGGGAAATCACGTTACCTGCTCCAATTAAATGTCTCAAGGAAATCAAGTTGGAGATGTCACCTGGCAAGCTCTTGATTGGACAGCTGGATACGTCTAGAACTTGGAGATTGTAAAGATGACACAAAGATTCTGGCAACATCACCATATTGTAATTGAAAGAGACATCCAAGTACCGGAGATGCTTCAGGTTTCCAATGCTCTCAGGCAACTCCTTCAAATCACACCAGTTAAGAACCAACACCCGTATGCTTGTTAGTTCACCTAACAACTCATGCAAAGCCTGACAACTGTTATAATCCAGTATAGGTGTATCACGGAGGACAAGGGTTCGTAGCTTCTTAACCTCACACATATTTTTTAATGCCCACAGCTTCCACTCATTTGTATAGATTGATAGATGGCGAATTGTACCTGGGATGCTTTTTGACTTGCCATCCTATGATATAAGACATTCTTCTTTTGAGACGTACTGTGCCATATCATGTAACAAGTCATGAATTACAAAGCCATGCCGTTGTTGTTCAAAGAATGATCTGAACACTAGGTCTTGGACATAGTGGCTGCCGACATCTTCCGGTCGCTCGCTTGCATCAGCCTTAATGAAACCTTGTGCCATCCACATCTTCACTAGCTGAAGTTCTTTGAACTTATAGTCCTTGGGAAACAACGAACAATAAGCAAAGCATTGCTTCAACTGCCCAGGCAGCTGCCTATAACTCAGCTCCAACACCGGCATAATGTCATTTTGGTCTTGTCGGAGTTGTCATATTTCACTATGCATAATGCTTTCCCAGTAGTTCTCATCAAATTGAACACTTAACAATCTCCCCAGTGTCTTTGCAGCCAAAGGCGATCCCCTCAATCGGTTTGCTATTATCCTACCAATTGCACCAACTTTGGATGGTCTTCATAGCTCCTGCTACCAAATGCGCAACTTCTGAAGAATGCCCAGTACTCTTCCTCAGCCAAGCCCTTCAAAGGTACAGGATGCATAGTGCATATAATGCTGACAATTTTCTCAGTTCGAGTCGTCACTAGGATTTTGCTTTCTTGGGACCCAAATGTTAATGGGGCACATAGTTTCTCCCACTGATCGTGATCCTCGCTCCAAAGATCATCGAGGACGAGTATAAATTTCTTGTTTAGAATTTCCTTCTTGAGTTTTTGTTGGAGCGCATCCAAGCTTTCAATATTCTTGGGTCTCTTTTCGCATGCCTCTTCAATGATGTCACTCGTCAGCCGTTTCACATCAAAGTTTTCAGAGACACATACCCACATTGTTAACTCAAAATGATCTTGTATGGTGTCGTGGTTGTACACATGCTGAGCCAAAGTAGTCTTGCCCACTCCTCCCAAACCAACTATTGGGAGGACTCTTGGATTCTTCATATTATTAGACCCGGATCCTTCTTCAACCGAATTCAGCAACGAATCTATTATCTTCTGAATCTCTTCATCTCGACCAACAAATTGATCAGATATGGGAGGGAAGGAGCTGGTCTCTCTTTCAGGGATCCCTTGTGGTGTTGCAGTGACATCCGCTGGCAACCTGTCGAGAATAGGACTCACCTCATCATCAAGCATATCTAACCTCTCCCGGATCCCCCTCACCTTACTTGCAGCATCAGCAGCATTCAGACTTTGCAACTTCTCGGCCTCAACTAGCTGAAAAGCTCAAGTAATCAACAAAAATAAAAATAAAAATAAAAAAGCAAAAAACAAAAAAATTCAGCGGACTTGAAAGATTCTTTAGGATCTCTAAGAGCTGGAAAAGAGAGGAAATCACTTGCCTGGGGGTCATCGCTCTCCATCTTCACCCTTAAGACCTCGTACTTGAACTCCTCCAGCAAATCCTCGGCGTCATATGCGGCGTCCTTGAGTTCCCGAAGCTGCTCGTCGAGGCGACCGCTAACTTTCGCACGCTTCCCCTCGGCGTTGCTGAGGAGGGCGTCGATTTTACCCAGGGAACTCCTCAGCTTCCTTATGTCGTCCTCAAGGCCTGTCCACTGCGCGTACTGCTTCACCGCTGGCGAGCTGACCAACTCCTCCACCAGCCTCTTGATGGTGCCGGAAGCAAAGCATCCTACGATCGTCAATCCGGTCGACATTTTCCCACACACAGAACTTGCCTCCGCCTTCTACTCTTCTGAATTCTCTCTCTCTCTCACTCACTCTCTCTCTCTCTCTCTCTCTGACTCTCTCTCTATATCCCTCTCTTGAGAACAGAGTGATGCAGCAGGCAATGGCGAGAGAGAGTTTCCAGGCTCCTGTTCTTCTCCTAGCTAGATCTCTCTTAATTCAGAAACAGTGCGAAGCACCAACCAATAATGGCGAGAACAACTCCGTTAAAAGTCTTCCGAATAAGATATGGTGGCAAGATTCCACATCATTTCTTTCCATTGAAGCAAAGCATACTAGAAAGGACCCATGGTACGTGATGCCAGAAAGAAAGAAGGAAAGAAACTAAAGTGAGGGAGACAACTAACTACTCATGCAGCTGGTGGCTTCGGATTTGATTCCAATTAGGCATAACAACTACTCATGGTTCCATTTAACTCAACCTTGCAGGCAAGGGTGGAGCCACCTTAAAGGCTATGGTGGGCTCCAGCCCAGGTAGTATAATTAAAGTTTTAGCCATTACTAGGTATATATTAAGTAATATTTAGGCCCAGCCCAACTTGAATTGAACCTCAGCCCAGGTTAAGTTCAAGCTCAACCCATAGGAGCTCTATCATATTCAATTAGATGGATCTTGTGTAGGTGTAATGTGTCGGATCCAGACCCGGATCGGATCCGTTAGATATAAATCTAATAACCGGATTTAATTCTAGGTCTTAAAACATACGATTCCTATATTGGGGTTTATCTTTTTTATTGCTCGATTGTTGTTGATTGTTATTTTAGCTGTGGAACATAGCAAATCGTGTTGTATAGTTCGCAATTTTAATTGGTAATCATGAATGCTCAATTAACTATATTTTTACAGGAATACCCTGGCGAGGTTTCAGTTTATTGATATGAACCGAAAGAATACAGTTTAGGAATGAAATGATATTGTATTCATTTTATTTTATTCGAAATGTCTTGAGTATCACATATTCTAAAAAGAAATAGTATTCATTTTTTTTTGGTATACATTCTAGACCTCCTACATGCATTTGTGTAATTACAGTTATCAAATTAAGTAGATAAATTGGTGATTTTTTTTCCCTTTAACTTTAGTAAGCCCAGAGCAGAAAAATTTCCTGGCTCCGCTTTTGCTTGCAGGGCATGCTATCAATATCTCGAAACGCCGTCGAGCAGTTGAAGGCCTGCCTACAAATTAAGCCATGCACGCATGCTTGGTCATGCATTGGAGCCAGCTGATAAGGCTACATTTCTTGCTGTCTCTTAACGGATGATTGCAGGCATGGTGGATCATTAGTAGGTGACTAGCTAATTGAGGTGAGAAAAGAGTAATATCTATCTTAATTAAGACACAAAAAGATTTCACATATATCGTCCACAAAAGGTGCTGGAGCTTTAATTCCGGGAAGTTGTCTGGTGGCCTTTCGGTGAGAGTGGTCCATTACGCGGTCCAGAAACTGTACATCAATAATGGAGGCCGTCCACTAGAGGTGACCACTGACCGGGTGGGTGAGGCGATATGATACCAAAAAATAAAGAGCAGTGATTGGTGCATATGGATGTGCACCATGTGCACCAACACTGTCCGTTGGATTGAATCGGGATGTGTGCCCGATTCAATCCAACGATAATGATTTGTGCACATGGTGCACATCCATGTGCACAAATCATTTCTCAAAAATAAAAACAAATAAATACATAAATTTGTTTTTTTTTAAAAAGAGTTTTAATATTTTCACATTAATATTAAATATTTAATCCTCAATTATTTTTTTAAAGATAGATTAGAAATACTTCTGCAGTAACTTTGTTCACCTTCTATTGAAGACACCTGCCTCGGTGAATGATGAATCGACACGTAAAAACTAACGCATTGTCGAGCATCGGATGAATGTAGGATGAAGAGGAATGAAAGGAAGCGAGGTCCATGCCAAGAATCAGCTGGCATAGGGTCATGACCACGATCCAAGGTCTAATTCCTGGGATCCCAAACAAGAACTCGCATTAACAAAAAGTAGCACCTTGATGCTGAGCTTGTATCAGTGCATAGTAACAAAAAGTAGCACCTTGATGCTGAGCTTGTATCAGTGCTGAACTTGTTTTGTCAACAGTGTCTACCCTGGTTCTGGTTTGATAAATGCAGTACAGTTAGGAGTAATATGACATTAGAGTTTCACCTACATGACTAGAATGGTGTATCCAACTCAGAGCAGGTTTTATTAGGGAAAGAGGAAGATATCCATGCCACATTGCCAGTTTGCCACTCAATGCCTATAAGAGCTTACGGCTAGAGAGAGAGTGGGGAAGAGAGAGGGAGCGAGAGAGGAATAGGGATTTAAATTGTTTTTAGAGAGAGAATTTTAAGAGAGAAAAGGGTGACTAAGAAACAGACGTTTACTGTTATAACCCTCATCCACGATGAAGACCAGGACCAATGTACCCAAATACTTAATGGGTAGTACTGTAATGTTCCATCTTGCCAACATTTATCTGATGGGTAATTTTATATGCACTCCAAAAATGTGTAAGTGCACCCATATTTTTCTAATATCCCTAAAATGCCCCTCTCTTCCCCACTCTTTCACCGCCGTCGTGGAGGTAGAACAGCGCGGCGGCCAGGCCGGAAGCGATGCGCTTCCGCCGATCCCATTCGAGCGCCGGCGGAGCCGACGCCTTGGACGGCGAAGCCGACGCCTTGGACGGCGAAGGGAAGAGGTGGTGGTCGAGGCTGAGGTTGGGCATGTAGTCGTAGACGAGGAGGACCTCCTTCTCGTGGACGCACCAACCGCGAAGCCTCACGAGGTTGCGGTGGCGCAGCAGAGCGACGGCGGCCAGCTCGGCCATGAACGTCTTATCCAAGCCTTTGGACCCTCCGCGGCCAGCGGCGACGCACTTGACGGCGACCACCGTGTCGTTGATCGGGAGAAGGGCGCGGTAGACGCGGCCGAAGCCGTCGCTGCCGAGGATCTCCTTGTCGCTGAAGCCATTGGAGCCGATGTAGAGCTCAGAGTAGCTAAAGATTCTGGGATTGGTGGGCGACGTCACGTCCTTCTTCCCATCGGAAGAAGCCCGGTACGACGATAACGCTACCCCGGGTGTGTCTTCAAAAGGCAAAGAATCATCCTGGTGGATTTGGTGACCATCGTTGGGAAAACAGTCACAGAGCAAGCGGACCAGAGGGAGGGAGGGAGGGAGAGGGGAGAGGAGAGAGAACGGGGGAGAAAGAGAGAAGGGGGGGGGGAGAGAGGGGGGCCGGAGGCCGGACGGCAACGACGACGGGTCCGGAGAAAGGGGCGGCGGCGGCGGGGTCCGGCGACGGTGGCAGGGTCGGGGTGAAAGAGAGGGGAAGAAAGGGGCGGAGGGTATTATAGTAATTTCATTTTTTTTTTGAGTGCACTTAGAGATCTATGTAGTGCATATAACAGCACCCTTATCTGATTTTCTTGGGACCAGTGGCAATTGGGTAAGAACTTGATCTTTACACCAATGGCGGCTGCGAAAAGATTGGGTTTTTAGAACATCAAGCCTCCAGAGATAGCTGGAGAAACGTGATTAATGGAACATCAAGCCTCCAGAGATAGCTCGAGAAACGTGATTAATGGCTCCTCTTCCATTCATATGTCCACTCCCTTTGCTCAGGTCCTCTCCCTCTCCTTCCTCTCTTCTTGCTTCTTTCTAACTTCCATTTCTTGCTCTTGCACTGGTTCTTCCGTGTAGAAATGGAAAGCCGTTAAATTTCTTGGTGCTAGTTCTTCTTTGAAATATTTAAAATCTTGGTTATCATTCTTCTGTAAACCCATTCTTCACTTATGTAATGAACTAAGACAACTACTCTCTTTAGAAACACTTAAAAATTGTGTTCCTTGTCCAAACAATATAAGTAGCGTTCGTCCGTGCCCCTAACATGGTTTTTAATTATATGTTGCGGTGAAATCACACATTTCTTTCTCAAACAAAGTTATTTTCAAAACCTGAAATAAAATCCCTATCAGAATAAAGTTATCCCCATACCAAATGCAAATTTACAGATGAATAACTATCTAAAGAAAAGCTTGGCGATAGGATATGATGTGTTCATCACAAACTATAAAATGGAAACACTATCAAATCATTTACTTATCTTGCTCCTCTTCCATTCATATTAAATCTTTCTATTCAACTCTGTCTACCCTGGTTCTGGTTTGATAAATGCAGTACAGTTAGGAGAGGTATGATTAGAGTTCCACCTACATGACTAGAATGGTGTATCCAACTCAGAGCAGGTTTTATCATAGTTCCGTGAAGACGGGATAAGGCATGAAATCAAAATGTGGAAAGCATGAAGCTGGGGAATTCCAACTCAGAGCAGGTTTTATTCTTTTGTTTTCCTCCGCGATGCAATCTCCAACGCCCAAGCTTTTCCGACATCAGTTTGAAATTTACCTGCGACATAGATGAGTGCATTTGAATTGTTCAGTTTTTCAAAACTTAATTTCCTTCCTATATAGGAAGCATGCCAAAGCTAGATTGCAACTTCTAACTAGATTGCAACTTCTAACTATCTTGACAGGTCTCATCTGTATGTGCAGGGTGCCTGGGACTATCAGAGCAAATTGCAAGTGTCTAAGTTTGAAGTTTGAAGCTGGGTTAAACTCATCATTATTGGCTTTCAGAAAGAATAGATGATGCTACACCACCACCACCACCACCACCACCACCACTACTACTACTACTTTTCATGTTTGATTAGATGAGCTGAAAAAATAGGAGGATGCAAGCTAGAGCAGAAATAGAGGACACCCGGCCGGAGGAGCACCACATGGATCAAACACTGTTTGATCGTTATTGACCTAGCTTTTAGTGACATGCAGCCCCCTAGCAGGCATAAATTATAAGCCTGATTCTATTAATAACTAAGCAAGCAAATATTGTTATAACAGCTTATTACTTCATAAGAGTCGATTGTGTCAACACGGTTATAGTGGATTGCCTGGTGATGAGTTGTGTGGTAGGGCCAACTTTTTTCCTTTATTCTTAATGGGAAGGTTCATGGAGAGGTGGACTCCCAATGTGGCCTACGCCAAGGTGATCCGTTGTCCTCTTATCTCTTCTTGGTTGTACAAGAGGTGGTCCCATGCTCTTAAGGATCGGTGTGAAGGGTTGGAGGGCTTGCATTTTCGAGAATCGGATTTCTCGATCTCTCATCTCCTATATGCCGATGATTGCCTTTTTGTTACAAAGGCTACATGTGTGGAGGCTTGGAAGCTTAAACAGAGACTCTCTCTCTTCAAGTCACTGTCAGGATTGGAGATGAACCCGGCCAAATCTAGTATTCGTTTCTCACCCGGAATCCTTGAAAATAGAAGGTTAACAATTTGTAGCATCCTTGGGATTGAGGAAGCGGTTGGCACATGGAATGACCTAGTGGTTCCTTTGAGTGATAGAAGAATTAGAGCCGCGGATTTCTCTTTGGTGTTGGACTCAATGATGGCTAAAGTTCTATCATGGCAAGGCAAGGCTTTCTCCGATTCGGGCCGCTTAGTGCTCCTAAAGTCTGTGCTATAGAGTATTCCGGCTTTTACTATGGCGACCACCAAGGTACCGGTTGCGGTTATTAAGCGCATGGAGAGAATCTGTAGGGAGTTCCTTTGGCATGGGTGTAGCTTTGGACTTAGCATTGTTGCATGGAGGAAGGTTTGTATGCCGCGTGAGGCGGGCGGTTTGGGGTGAGAATTCAAAAAGTGGCAAATAGCACTCGAAATGAGGAGGATGGCTTGCTTTCTTGAGACAAAAGATAATGTTTGGAAGAGGCTAGATGTTGCAAAGTACCAGTGGGAGGAGATATTGCCGACAACAAGGAACTTGAGACCTTGGTTGGTCTCAACGCATTAGAAGGCACTATGCCAGGCGGCGAATGAACTTAGAGGTAGCCTTGTATGTTCACCTGGGGAAAATAGCAAGATTAGCTTCTTATATGATGTGTGGATGGTTGATGTGGCTCTCAGCAGGAATCCATGCCTCTTTGATGGGGACAGGCAGGGCAAGTTGTCATCGGTGACTTTATTGTTGAGCGGAATTGGAACTCTGACAGACTTGTGGAGCTATGTCACCCTTCTATGCTTCAAAAAGCTGTCCAGATTCCTGTTGCTAAAAGGGATCGGATTCGTTGGGCTCTTGGAGGGGAGGTCACTACAAGATCAGCATATACTTATATGGAAGGAAGGCATGTGGGGGATCAAAGCTTGGATGAGCGATGGAGCATGGTTTGGAGGTTGCCGGTTGGGCCACAGGTTCGACACTTTCTTGGGAAAGTATTGCATGGGAGATTGCCGGTGAGGGAGAGTCTTTGGAGATTTTGCAGTGCATCCGAACGTGATTGTCCAAGGTGCTGTCAAGCCCCGGAAACCATTGGCCATGCTACTTTTGAGTGCCTTGTTACCCAACAAATTTTTGCCTCACTTGCTGCCGATGAACACTTGCCAAGGCTTGCTGGGGACTAGAGGAGAGGATGGGAATTTTGTTCTCCTCATCAAGTCATGGCCGCGTGAAAGCAATGAAGACTTTTATAGGTTATGCGGCTTGGATTATGTGGAAGGATAGGAACTAAATTATCTTTGGCGAGGGAAGAGAGACGGCGGAGGTGTTGCGTCGTAGAATACAGAGGCAGTCGCATGAGTTTTGTAAGAGGTCCGACAAGGTGCAAAGGGAACCAAGGCCGCAAGGGAGTGTTGTGCAGGTTGATGCCGCTTTTGAGCTAGGATTTGGGAGTGATGCGGTTAGTGCCGTCTGTGTGTGCCCTAATGATGAGGTACAGTGGGCGATGGGCTCGCCGGTCGCGGCGACCTTTGTTTTGTTTGCAAAACTACTGGCTATGGAGATGGCATTGAGGCACTCTAAAGGGGAGGGGTGCTCTAGAGTAGTGATTGAGTCGGATTCCTTGGTGGCTGTGCAAATCATGAATGGTCTCGGGGTTTGGCCAATGGAGGTGGAGCCGATAGCGAGGAATATTTGGAAAGAGATTTTGGATTTTGACTCTGTTGTCTTTTTGCATATTCCCAAGCCGATAGCTGATGGAATTGTGAGGTGGTGCCGCCGTCTCGGAACGCCGTTTATGTGGGTTCCGGAGGATGGTAGAGGGGCCTTGGACGGTCTGATGTAATTGTATCTTTGTACTAGCCTTCGGGCTGAACTATTCAAAAAAAAAAAACCACGACTATAGTGTTACAATCCGATCCATTAACCCAAGACTGACCCAGATAGTTTCATTGGGCCGACTTGATCTGTTTGCCTAAAACAATCAGAGTGTTTAGGCTTAATGGATCGAAAAGGACCAGAAACATGCTGATACAGGGATACAGCCCAAGCCGCCTGATACAGTACCAAAACTAGATGCTATACTAGTTCTGGATTGGCACCCACCAAAACTTAAGACCTTGCTATACACTCTAGCATCTTCACCAAATGCACAAAAGTGTTAGGAGGATAACGCTTACAGCCTTTCATTATTTACATGGCTTCTGCATTCTCTATACAATAAGATGCTTCACAAATGCTCACACACTATGCATAAAATGCACACCCAAAACACAAATCGACTAGAATGGCAAGAGAGAAGCATGAAGACATATTGCAAGAGCAAGAAAGAAATGGTATTGCATAAAAGAGACTTTTCCACCATTGTTTATAGATATAGAAAAACTTGACAGTCATGAGAAAGTCAGTGCAGCCATACCTGCAGTTGACTGGAAAAACTCATCCAAATCCATCTCTTGTTCTGCAGAAATAAAAACATTAGTACCGACCACCTGTTGCTGTTGCAACTCACAAAAAGTTCTGGAATTAATGCATGCTTAAATGTTGTTTCAATGACTTGAATTATCATTTTTTCTGAAGTATAGGTAGGAATATGAAACTTACTCATTATCACAAACTTAACTGTGATCAAGACCAAATAATACAAGAAATTTTCCTTTATCTCTCAGAGGTTAGATCAGTATTATAAGCACATGTTTTCTGCAAGAACAAGTCATAGGCGTAAAGTATTAAGCTCCTCACAGATCAAGTCGAGTGATAGGGTAAGAAATGAAACTAAGGCAGTCCTGTGCTGATGGCAAACAGTCCTAAGCCATGATGAACTCTCACACATATTGTTGACAGGGAGTTGAGAAGGGGGCCACACACGAGGTTTCACTGAGGGAAGTATAATTTCAATGTGCATAGAATTCAAACTGGTCAACAGAGCAGAAACAGGGTCAGGGATTGGGCTTCACTCCATAACTAGAACGTACTCCTTCCTTTAACTGGTAGATATCATAAGAAGCTTTAGAAACCTGAAGAGCCAAATGAAAGTTTAATTCACAATTCATCGTATAAATATGTATCTATCGCATTTTGAGCTCAGTAATTTTTCCAAAATCAACAATTCCTAAAACCAAAACAAACTCATTGCGCAAAGGTATAGGCATAGCATAAGCTAATAGTGCATTGAAACCATACCAGTTTCATATTCCAGTGCTTGAAGTATCATCTCAACCTGAATAAGATCAAACACACAATCATTGAGGTAGATTAAACACTAGATAATTGAAGAGAGCAAATTTGATCTGTGAACCTATGTACCATCATGTAAAGCATCCGAGGTAGAAATTATTTGAGTATAAATAGGGTAAACACAGTAAGTCAGTAACACAGCACAAACGAATAATTGCTCCAAATAGAAGAACAATACCCCAATAGAACGGGACAAGCAATAAGATTGTTTATTATAGTGCAAACTTCCTTTAGTCAACAAAACAAGTCCAAAACTTTACGATAATGAACATTTTCATGAATCGTGTATTATAACCAGCATGGATATCAACGGTCTACATAGTGCAACCAACTTCCTGGAGGGCCACGAACATCAGATAAGAGCCAACTTCATAGGCAGCATCTATTGATCAGGATCTAAAGTCCATTATCAATATTAACTCGTGCCCTCTTCTACTACTAGATTTTCCTCTCAATTTAGACAGCATTTTCTCTCATCGGTCTTTCATGTTGCTCTAAATTCTACAATTTATCAGTGATTTTCAAAAATCATGCAGTTAATATAAGGTTGTATCTTATAATCAGGTATAGAATAGTTAACATCATTCAACCATTTGATGTCCATTAGCAGGCCTTAACATAGAGCAACTCACTCAGAACAAGGTGTGTCAATAGACAGCAAAGATTATGGATATGGTTATCCCTGAAAAGACACAATTAATGTGCCTACAGTGATATTTCAAAACCTGGCTTTAAAAAACCTACGAAAAAAATTACCTTGTCAAAATCCTTCACAACCTTTGCTTCAAGAGAAGAATTTTCTTCATACTCAATCCATAACTCATGTATCTCCTTTGCTGCCAAATAAATTTGAATGGCAAACATGTCAATTGTTTCCAAAGCACACTGACTGACAGTCAGAAGATCTGGAAGTACAAAAATTTTGCAATGGCAATAGCTGAAGAAGATTGACGAGGAGAATACTGATTGTACCCACAATAGACTAGTTAAGATGAAATCTCATAGTCATCTTCATGTCTCATTTGTGAATTCTCTATCAATGGTTCCGATTTTGCTAACCGATTTCCTTTATCACTTCAGTTCTTTGTACTCTTCAGACGTAGAATGCACCTCAGTGAAGGATGGCTAACTAGACATCTTCCACACATCTCAAACTATCTCAGATCCTCCCCACCTCAAATTATTTAAGACATGCAAGCCCATCTCAGATGCATGATCTTATTCAACAAAAAAATTTAGGCATCTTTATTCCACCATAAAGGAATCAGCATTATACTGGTCTATTCTTCCTTGGAGAGATAAGCGGCAATGGACTAGTCTATCATTTGGACATCAAATAGTTGCAAAACATTTTACCTCTTGGTCCTCCACCAAGTAACTTGCACATATGCTCCAATGCTTCTCGTTCTCTTCGACTTTTCTCCAACTTCGGAACACCATCTGAAGGAGCAATGTCTCCAACAATGGCTGCAATATAAGAAACTCAAACTCAAAACAATAAACATCAAAGAAACAAAAACCAATAATTAAAAAGGCTAAAACATTGTCATAGGATCAGAGAGCATCATTCAGTGCATTTTTAGCTACCTAAAGCCTATAAAAAGGTTTAAAAAAATAAAAAGAAAAATAATCTTGAACGAATAATAATAAAACACATATGTGCCATCAGAATCAAATGCAACCTAAATTTCTTGTGCCATACCATATATCACCTACTCAACCAATTTGCGCCACAAAACGGAAATTACCCAAATGAACTTTTAATGGTTCAATACTACAGAACAACAACAACAGAAGACCGATTGCCGAAGATATCAAGAACCTAAGAAACAATCCCACCTTCAGCGACGTCGTGCACAATCGCCATCTTCACGCACCTGATCACCACCCAAAACATCGTCAAAATCACAATAAACCACACAAACCCTAAAATATCACAACCGGGACGCATACATCCAAGAGCGGAGTTCACAGCGAGATCGGCGCTGGAGAGAGACCTAACCTGTCCCGATCGACGCCGGGGATGTCCGGTGCCACGAGCGCCATGAGCCCCATGCGGTACATGTGGTCCGCCACCGACTCCGGTTCCCTCACCCCACGCCTCACCCACCCAGTCCTCCTCGTAGTCTGATATGCATCGGGATCAGCTCTTCCTCCCCCATTTCTCTCACAGAAATCTCATAACACCACACACACGCATATAGAGAGAGAAAGAGAGACAAAGAAATGGATAGAAACCTTGAGGCGGTGGCAGAGGGTGAGAAGATCGACGGCGGAAGCGGCGGAGGGCGGGGAGGAATCGGCCCCCGCGGCGGCGTCGCTGGAGAAGTCCGAGGAAGCCATCCGGACCGTCGGTCGGCAGGAGAAAGTGCCTCGAGATCCGGTGGCGCGGATCGAGAGGATGGAGGGGAGAAGCAGAGACGAGGAGGAGGACGAGGACGAGGACGAGGACGAGAGGGCTCGGCTCGCCGCCGTCCCCACCACCATCTCTCAGCTTAGTTGCCAGCGTCACTACTCATACTTCGCCGTTTTCTTTAAGATATAATATGCCCCTCCTATCATTTTAAAAAAATCATATATTCTTCTCAAAATTCAGACAATTATTAAAAAGAAAATCGATTAGTTTAATAAAATATTTTTGATAATATCGTACAATCCCTGAAAACATACCAAAGATTAATTTAATAAAATATATATTAAAAGGGATTTTTACTTATTAATTCTTAAAAAAAACTTATTATATATATATATATATAAAGAGAAGAATTATCACGGAGAACTAGTTCTCTAAGTCTTATATAGTGAACTAGCATTATGATCCACTCGCCTTACTGCTTCCCCCTTCCCTTACTCTTCTCCACCCCTCTCTCTTGTCTCTCCCTTTCCCGTCGAGACCCGGCGATCTTCTCCGACGAGCACAACTCGCATTCATCTCCCTCATCCTCGACGGATAAGCTGATAGGCGGTGGGGCAAGCACGCGTGACCGGCTTGGTGGCGACGGCGCTGGCGCATGCCTTTGTCTTGTTCGTGGTTGTCTCAGTAGGGGCCAACATCTCCGATGCCCACGTCAACCCGCATCATCTTCTTCCTCCTCTTCTCCCCCTCCTACACCGCTCCCCCACTGCCCTCCTGTTGTATGCCACGACCACCATCACCGCTACTACAATGACGACGCGACGGTCGTCATAGAGCTAAAAAAGTGTCGTGGCTTAACAAGTCTACTCAAAATTATAAATTTATAATCAAACTACTAACTTACTACTTTAGGGGTAGCTAGCAGTGAGTCCGAGTCGAATCCACAGGGAATGCGTAGGAAAATAATTAAACTACTAAACTCAATCTAAGTATTCCTACCAATAAGTTGAGAAAAATTCAGAATTGAAATTAAACTAACTTTATACTAAATGATTGATAAATACGAGAAAAAGGTACCAGGGAATTCTTAGTCAATAACTAGGATTCTACCAGGTTTTCCTAATATCATGGCACATTAATCACGCTGAATGGCTTTCCTAATAGTTGATAAGTGAATGGCTAGTTCTCCTTATCACTCAACAAGTTCTGGTTAGGATTCTTTGTTGGCAAGAACAATTACCTAAAAGTCAGTGACCGAATGATTAGTTACGTTCACTGCTAATCAAGCCTCTGATTAGGATGAATTCATCGCAAGTAGTAATAAGGATATGGATTTAGATGTAAAATCAAGATGTGTTTAGTATCTTGATGGCCAAATCTAAAAAGACAGGATATATGGAGGATTAGAGATAAAACTTAGTAGTTCTAGCATTACTATAGTGGTTCTAGCACTACTATGCTGGTTTCAGCACTATAAAATCCCCAATCAAAAAGAAGAGTTAATTTGAGATACCATGGTACTAGCATGGTACTCCTAGTAGATGAATCCAATCCAATCCCTAACATGTACAATGTGAGGACCCGTTCCTCTATTCCTGTGGCTCGTTGTTGACCGCAAGGGCAATTTGGTAAATTACGCCTTGTTGGTTTGTTTCACACCCGCGTGTGCACATACAGGCCTTGTTTTGGTGTATGTGTTTGAATAGGATGATTAAGTGGACCCCGGGATCGAGAGATCCGAAATTGGGCTTGAACCGGGCCCAATTTCCCTTCCCAGCGCAGGTTGGATCGATCCGAACTCCACTTCAGATCGATCTGACTCGCACTAGGGAAGAGTTGCCGCCAGTAGAGTTCGGATCGATCCGAGGTGGAGTTCGGATCGATCCGAATCGCACTGAGGCGTCTGTATAAGAACAGACGCCGTACTTCCTTCTACCTTCTTGTAACGCCCCGACCCTCCACTGGGCCCTCCCTGAAGAGGTTTGGAGGCTTGTTGGTGATCAAATCGCAGGGAATCAGCCGAGGAAAGCGCAGCTAGGTAGGGTTATACCTACTGTGTTTATTTCGGGTTTTCTTGAGATTTAGCCGTTGGATCTTGTTGATCCTTGCTTTGTTGGGTTCCTTATGCCTTGTAAAATAACTGATTCAACTTTCATGTTAATGAGTTGAGATTTGAGTAGGTTTATTGCATGATTAGTCTCGGATTTCTGGTTTTCTGCTGTTCTTGAGAAACAGCTGGCTTGCGGCGAGTTTTCCGGCCGGTGAGTACATGATCTTGGCTTTTCATAACCATAAGAGTTGTAGAACTACTCGTTACCTTTCCATTCCATCTTGTTTCATATTTTTCCGATTTATCTACGATTTCTTATGAATTGTTTGCTGAAGGGCTGCGTTGCAGCAATTAATGGGTAAGTTAGTTTGATTAACGATTTTTGATTAGCATTTTCCCGTTAATCCAACCGTTGGATGATTATGTTTTTTGGATATGATGATCCTGGTTTATACTCCTACTGGTGGCTAACTTGGATCTTGAATCCGACTTCGTTTGAAAGTCGGATCGACGGGATCAATTAGCCCATAAGTAGTGGTTTTGGGTGTTTGAATATAATATTATATTTCAGAATATAATATTATATTGTGTACTCTTCATCAACGGTTTTCGGGGTTGCTTCCCGTTGCAGGAGTCCGCGGTTGACGGTCGCGGTACCGTCGTAATGCCGGGACCCGCTGCGGATCGGCTGGCAGCGGTTGGTGGTACCGCTGCAGCGATCCAGTAGACTTATATGATGCTTGACATACTGTTGCATGCCTTTCCTATTTATCTGTGTATGTCATAGCATGCATTCTTGTTGTGTGCATTAGTTGCATTGGTTAGGGCGTGAGTGATCTTTGGGTCGCCGTCCCGAGGCTGGAAGCTCGGACTTAGCCCTAGGACCGGGGTTGGGTTGTTTGGACCCGGTTTGAATTGTGATGTCCAGTCGATTCGATGATAGGCTTAGATGACTGGTACACTTGTGGCTTGATGATTGTAGAGGTCGTGTCGGCCTCGAGTCGGATCTGAGGTGTAGCCGGTGTCCGGCTTTTCTTAAAACTCTTGAGTAGAGGTTTTGCCTACTCAGTGGTGTCTCTTCCCACCAAATAGTGTTCAGTGTCCTGTTGAGAGTCAGCAGTGCCGTTTCCTGCTACTGAGTGTGACCCGACATGTGACCAGCCCGGCTGGAAGATCATGATCGGGGCCTCAGGGACACGCGGTGGGGTTACGGGACCCCTGTATACACCCAGGTCCTACTTGAGGGCGACACTGTTGCGTTTCCCTCTTCCTTCTGTGTGTCGTAGTGTAGATCCCTACAGAGCTTAGTGCTCACACCTACCCGGGCTGCGTTTTGCAGGTGCAGACGTCGGTTCTTCTTCTTTAGCCCCTACCGGGCAGTTGGTCGGCGGTGCGGCGGCGCCTGGTGGCTTTTGAGAGGTGGTGATCTTTTACAGCTTTTATCCTATGTTAGATAGTCTCCTACGGGAGTGATGTTGTATTTTGGATCTTCCCCTCTCCGAGGATTTGTATATTAACACTTGAGTTTTTAATCTGTGATTCGAGATTATGTTAATCATATTGTTTTAATTGAGGGTGTTTTGGTGAATTGCTAGGGAGACCAATAGGTTAGAGGGAACCCTCGCCGTTCTTTTCCGCGTTTTGTAGGTTCCGGTTCGCGTCGCCCGGCCCGGTTGGGCTTTCGCGGGTCGAGGCGCGACACTTCTTCCCGATCTCGCCGCGTCTGAGCTCGTTCCCGGCGATTTCTTGGAAGGGGATAGGAAGATCAAGGGCGTTGCTTCGTGGATTGAATCAGCTTTTGTGAGGTAGGGTTTCTACCTACGTCACCGTCGGGTTTTTCTCGCGATCATCGTCGTTCTCACCTGATTTTTGAGGTGTTTTGTGTAGATTTTTATGCTTAGGCGATGTTTTCCCGTTTTGAAGCCATGAGTAGCTTCGTGAGCGTCGGCTCTACCAACTCACCAAGTTTGGTGAAGTTTGGCTCAGTTTTTCGGCCGTGTTCACCGTCGGAAGCTGGTCGGAGGGCCGGGTGGGATCGATCCAAAGGTGTTGGATCGATCTGAGCCTGTTCATGGTGGGAGTCGGATCGATCCAAGGTGGTAGTTGGATCGATCCAAATTGTCCCAGGACCAGTACCTGAGGGAATGGCTTTACGTGGTTTTCCTGGCCGGATCGATCCCAAGGCTAGTCGGATCGATCCAAGAGCTAGTTGGATCGATCGACTATGGATGTTTTCTCGGTTTTCCAGGCCGGATCGATCCAAGAGCAAGTTGGATCGATCCGAGAGCAAGTCGGATCGATCCAAAGATGTTGGATCGATCCAACTTGTGCCAGAACGCATGCTTGATACTGTTTTGCCCGCGGGGCTTTGTATGTACGCGGTTTTAGCGGTTTTACCCGCTGGGCTTGCCATGATGGTTTTGTGTACAGCTTTTTGATATGTTTAGTAGTATAGCTATTAACTGTTGCGTGTTCTTTGCTTAGTGGTTGAACCGGGAGAGTGGTGACTCCCGGGATTATGTAGAATAAATGGGCTGAATTTATGCCCTTACTGGTTGTGATTATCTGCATGCTTCTTTACTGCTTTGTGGTTAACCGAGGGAGTCGTGACCCTCGGGAGTGGTTAGTATAAATGGGTCGAAGGTGTGCCCCTGCTTGATGCTTGCTTATACTGCTTTGAGGTTCTCCCTGTTGAGGTGGGAGAGGTCTGCACGGGTAGGAACCCTGAGGGGGTAACGATGTGACCGGTGGGTTCCCGGTTGGGACTTAGCTTTTGACCTGGAGTTTAGGGGTTGTACTGGCTCTGTGCTTTGGGTGCTGGGAGATGGTTGTCGTAACCACGGTTGTTCCGCCAAGTGTGGAGGTTCCGCTTGGAGAGGGGTGTCCTACGGGTAGAGTCATGTCCACCCTGTGTCAGGGACTGTCGGAGGTGGACCACCCCTGAACAGTGGCCATCGGAGGACGTACTTTGGACAGGTGCCCTTCGGGTTATTGACGGGATTTATGAGATCCTTGGCATACCTCAGTACTTGGCACAGAGTAGTACGGTTGGTGTTGCCTTTCCTTGTGAGTGTCGTAGAGTAGAACCCTGCTGAGCTTTGGCTCATTCCTACCTGGACCGTGTTGTTTGCAGGTGCATGTACCGGCGCTTCTCCTGTGGGCCCCCGGTGTTCGTCCTGCGACAGCGCGTCGCCAGCCGACCATGTATGAGGGCCAGGACGGCTTTTACTGTGCTTTTGCGGAGACCCCTGACGATGTATTATTTCTTTTTGATAATTGTAAATGTTGTAAATTTATATAACTCTGATATATATAATGTTTTGATCTAGTGGATGTTAGCTTTACTTCCGCCTTTTTGTTTATTGCATTTGTATCTGCCTGTTGGTTGTCATTTGATGTAGGTTTCCCCCTCGTGTCCCGGTCCGGGATGGGTTTTCGGGGCCGGGGCGCCACATAGAAGCTCTAGAATCAAATGCAAACGAGAACAGTCCACACATCTAGCAGGAAATCAACACCAAAATATAAAAGAAATAGAGATCAATCCATATAAGCCAATCAATAATGTATACAAGCCCTAGATCTCAGAAATCCCTAATAGAAACCCTAGTTACATCATAAGAAACCCATGATAAAAAGTTCAGCTACTCATCTTTTGAGTTTGATCCATAGATGAAAGTTGATGAAACTCTTCCGCCATGGATTTCCTCCCAAAAGATTCTAAAAAGAAAAGTTAAAAAGAGAAAAAAGAAACTAAGAAAGCTGTTCTTCAAGTCCCAAGAGAGAAGACCTCTAAAAACCTTAAAAGATGCCTATTTATAGCCTACGTTACACCTCCTCCCGGATTAGATGTGGGCCATTGGTTTTCTTCACGGATAAACAGATGATCGATCATCTCTTCTTCAACTGCTGGCTACGCCCCGTAAAGGGTCGATCAAGGGGATAGATGATCGATCATCCTCTTGTGCTGATGATGACGCCCCGTGGATGATCGATCATTCCATAACGGAAGATCGATCATTTGAAACTTTGCTCTCTGTCACGTTGTTGTCGTGCATGCATGATCGATCCTTTGATGAAGTGATGATCGATCATTTAAACCCAAAAACTGGATGTGCCTGAGTATGGTCGATCATTCAAAAGGAAATGATCGATCATGAAAATTATAGCTCTCTACTACAGTAGATGATCGATCAACTTGGGGAGGATGATACATCCTTTGTTTCTGTGTATTTACTCTTTTACCATCAAATTGCGTCATTGGTACTAAAAATATCATAACTTCTTCTAGGAAACTCGGAATCACGAACCGTAAACTTCTCCTGAAACTAGACTTCAAGAGCTTTCCAACAATATATGATACATCATCTGGTTCTTCCTGAACAGGTACAGTTTTGATGTCAAAGACGGACTATCCTTGCTCCTTTGACTTAGCAGGTTCTTTATTTGTTCGTTTTAGCACCAAACCTAATCTAATCTTCATTGAAGGCTCTTATACCTGAAATACATCATAGACTATCAAAATAGCATTGCTCGGGAACTAACGTGATCCAGTTAAAAGGGTGATTTGTGCACTTTTCACGTCTTATCAGGACGCGCTCGACTGGCTCCACTCCCAGGCATCCTCCCCCGACTCAGACCCCTGGATCGCCGAGTCCGCCAACTTCTTCGAGTCTTCATCTCCGGCGAATCGGTCGGGGCCAATCTCGTCCACCACCTGGCCCTTCGATCATCCGAAGGCCCCGATCTAAACCCTCTCCGAGTCCGGGGGTACGCCCTCCTGATGCCCTTCTTCCCCAGGATCCAGCGCACAAGATCCGAAGCGGAGTGCCCCCATGAGGAGTTCTTGAACTTCGCTGCTGCAATTTTTAGCAATTGGACTTCGCCGTTGTCATCGTACACCACCACCACCGTCGCTGTTGGCTGGACTTCACCCCTGCCATTGCCGGACTGTTGCCGCTCGACAGAGGACATCGGGGAGGATGGGGGAGGGGTAGTTAAGTAAATTTACATGCCCTGATTAGGTTCTAACCATGGTTAAGTTAGTTAGGCTGACGGAAGTTGACGGAGGGGTAGGTTTACACATTTTTCATGTTTTCAAGGGTATATTAGTAAGCTGAAAAAATATAGGTGTGATTATGATATTTAGAAACTTTTGAAGGACAAATATGTAAAAAAACCCATAAATCAATGCATTTTTTAAATTTCTCTTCTAATACTCAAGGATGTACTAGCCATTTCTTAATTTAATTATATTTTTTTTTTACCAGGATTAAGTATTTTAGTTGGACGGAATAGATTTTATTGTCAGAAATTGAGAAATTTAGGAGCTTTTGTGATATTAGGCATCTTTTCATGGATTTTTTTATATTAGCCCTTACTTCTTGGAATTAAGACGTCTTTGGACGGAAAAAAAATGGTATTGTCCTTCAAATATTCATAAAGTTGCTATAAATAGGGATTTTTTTGTGAAATAGGACCTCTAGTTTTCACTTTATACGTTGTTTTTTTACGGAATAGGACCCCAAATCAGATTAATCCCCTTTCTACCCTTACCCGTGCCAAAAGTGAATAATACACGTACATAGGAACGCGTATTATTTCCCGTGTACGTGTATAACCAGTAACGAAAGAAAAAACACGTAGAAAAAAACACGTCATTGAATATAATAAAACACATAAATATATGTACACTGGGAAATAATACGCGTTCCCGTGTACGCGTATTATTCACTTTTGGCACATGCAAGGGTAAAAAGGGTATTAATGTGATTTGGGGTCTTATTCCGATAAAAAACAACACATGGGGACCATGAATGGCAATGGGGCGGGTTTCACCAACCCCGTCCCCCCCCCCCACCCCCCAAAAAAAAAAATTACCCTGTCCCATCCCCACCCCATGCCCCGTTGCGGGGCAAGAAGTTTGTCCCATCCCCGCCTCATCTACATTTCCCTCGTCCTTGCCCCGCCCCGTTTAGGATCTCATTTTCTTTCAACAAAGTTAATAACACCGATAATTTTTATCACAAATTTGTTAAGTATCATATAAACTAATACAATATTATGAACTTTCAAGCGCCACATAGTTCAAAAAAAAAAACAAATTTTCAACTTCCAAGTGTTCCCACTAAATAAGATCATGTCAATTACAAAATGTAAAAATGAACCTCAAATTAAAAAAAAAAAACTTTAGATATGCTCAAAATTAAAATCGATTAGTTTTATATTTTCATTCCTTAGTCCCTTATAATATAAACTAATGAAAAGCAATGCATCATGGGCCTCGTAGGTCTGTGACCATGTAAAGCTTAAGTGGTCGGTAGTTAATAGATTATTAAAACTAATTCTTATATCAACACTTTTTTTAGCAATTTGTTCTAAATCAAAGAGTTAGAATAAAATTATTAGAACTAATTTAAAATTACTAAAAAACATATCTAAGCCGGGTCAAAAGCGGGGCGGGTTGACCAAAATCCGACCCCGCCCCACCCCAACGTTTAACCCGCCATGCCCTGCCAACCTGATAATTGCCCCATTTCCTGGGACGAGTCAAGCTGATTACTGGGGAAACCTGGCCCATTGCCATCCCTACATTGGGTGAGGTCCTATTTGGCAAAAAAAAAATCTATAAATAGTAACGGCTCCGGGGTGAGAGACGTTGCCGCGTATTCATTCTCCTCACTCTCTCTCTCTCTCTCTCCCTCCATTTATGGGTCATGTCTCTCACCTCTACTCCATTTCATGATACCATCCATCTCAAGCGGGGGTTACTCTCATTTTCATTCTTGTCATGTTCTTTTCTGGATGTGTGCTTGTTTCATCTTTTCGCAGAGCTGTAATGCTTAGAATGTGAGGGCATCATGCAAGGATTAGCATGCCGGTGGCACGTTATCGTGCCAAGCATGACACAGAGCCTCCTCAGGGGGAAGTATATTTGGCATGGATCCATGTTGGATATTTGTATCGTGCCAGTAATTGTGTATTGGTAGGCACGAGCAATCCGGGACCTCACTGTGTACATATTATTGGTTTTAGTTTCTCTTGTTTCATGCAATAAACCATTTGTTGTTTTTGATCATAGGCATTGGAGATGGATTTTTGTTTTGTGTGTCCTTTGGTGGATATGTTTAATTTCCTTAGCATGTGTTTCTGTTGTTTATCATCTTTTCTTTGAGGGTTTATTTCTTTGTTGAAATTTATCGATACAAAATCTGTTATCATTTTGTTGCCTTAATGGTAAAATTGTAAGACATTTTTCCTTTTCCTTGATCGTTGCACCCCAAAACTTCGGCTTTAAACATCTGATCCACATTAGAGTCTGCGAAAACAAATGCTGTTTGTGTTAATGACATTGAAAACGTGAATACCTACTCCTAAATATCTATAGCATTTTCCGTTGCTCGCTGTGAGAAAACCGTAAGGTTTTCTAGGAACAAGAAGCAAAGAAACCAAAAACAAAGACACACGGATTTACATGATTCACCCTAGAACAGGGCTACATCCACAGAGTCACTGGAGTTTCACTATCATAAAGGCAAAGAAGCCAGTTTCAAAATACAATGATGGCCGCCCATATAAACCCACATATCCTAGGGTTTCGGCACATAGGGTATAGAAAATTACATAAACTACCCCTATTAACAGCTGCCCCGGACCCCGCCAGCTCTGCGTAGTGCGTTATAGTCGGGTCCGCATAATTATCCAAGACAAGTAGAAGATCAGGCTCCACACCTCAACAAAAACAACGAAAAATGCAACAAGGGAACTGTTTTAGATCCAGCTCTGCAATTAGGTTATGGTTTTTAAACAATCAATGGCTTTATTCCGTCATAACTTTAGGCTTGAATTCATTATTTGTTGTAGCATGTTTAATCTTCCCCTGGAATTGTTTGTAATGCTTCCGATGCCAATTTTGCTAACAAAACATAAAAACTTTGGAATCTAAATTTACGAGGTTAGAGATCCTCTTGCTTCATCGGAATACTAATGAAGGTGGTTTATTTTTTTTGAGATTTAAAACAGATCTTACCTTTTACATTACAAAAGAAGGTTTGATCGAAAAGCTACTATAAAAATAAAGCGTAGAATTCCTTTTGTTCTGTTTCTTATTTTTTTCTTTTATTTCTGTGGTGAAAATATCAAGAATTTTCTCATTTGCCAATTATTAGGTCCTCCTAGATTCTATTAAATTGTTCATAAGCTAATTTATTTGTACTCAAATATTACTTCTAGGAGTAGGCAGAAAAGAAATGCTGCAACTTTTGCTATTGGTCTCCTTGCTTTTCCATGGGGCTGTGGCTGTGAATTCCCCTGCAAATTGGCAGACATTAAGTGTTACGTTTACGATAATTTTCACTTCTAATTACTTTTATAGCATTCAAGGATGATTTCTTCATGGCTTTCTTTTTAGTATTACAATTCAAGGAGCTATAGCTTGTGCACATTTCCAATAGATGAAACAAAAAAATTGATATTGTAAGCTAGGATGTCTACTAACCATGCTTACATATTTCAAATTCACATTGCAGTAATATTTCCCCAAATTCTCACAGTCTCAAACTTCAGAGTTTTATATTCTGTTGAAGTATGGTCAACTTCTTACATGCTTTTGCTGCTTGGCGCAAACCTGGAAAAAAAAAAGAATTAATGGATAGATTAATAGATAGAGTTATCTTAAACAATGCAGAATTACATGACTGCAGCAATTTGGTAGATTTATGAAGGAAAATTCAGATGTTGAGTTTATGGACCTGAAACGCCAAAAAAACGATCTCAACATTGATAAATGTTCGCATCTTACAGATTTGCTCTCCACAAACATTTAGCATTGTTATAAACCAACCAGAGCCCACATCAAATTGGTTATGAATACATTGCATTATTATGCAAATATTGGGGCTAATGAGTTCTATCATATCTGTTTACTATCATACATATATGAGATGATGTATACATTCATTCACAGGTAATGCGCCGTTAGTAATAGCAAGGGGTGGCTTTTCCGGGATCTTCCCCGAATCCAGCCCTTTTGCGTATCAATTTGCACTCTCCACAAGCTTGCATGAAGTTGTTCTGTTCTGGGACCTGCAATTAACCAAAGATGGGGATGGTATCTGCCGTACAAATCTTAGGCTTGATAACTCCACTAATATAGCTGGGGTGTACCCAAAAGGGCAGAAGACTTCAGATGAACTGTTCAACAAGGTTGCATGTGAGTATTTTACTGCCATCATACTTTCTGTTCAGATTTGCATAGTTTTGAAACTATAACTTTTCCTGCTACTGACTTTTATCTCAATGTTTTCAATAACAATCCTCCAAAGTGATTCAAAGTGTATTTTCTCGACCAACCTTGTTCGATAGTAACCAGCCAATGGCCATGGTCGAAGACGTTACACGGCTTCGCCCCCCTCAATTTTGGTTAAATGTGCAGGTAATCACATTCATTTGAAAACTGTTATCGTCTCTCTTGTTGAGGATCTAAACATGTTATCTTCTTACTTTGTTTCGCAGTATAACATGTTCTTTAAGGAACATGATTTAGACATAGTGGCCTATATACTAACAATATCAAAGCAAAATGGTATTGATTATATCTCTTCACCAGAAATAAACTTCTTGAAAGATATCGGTCGGCAGGTCAGAAGAGGCAGCAAGACAAAGCTAATCTTCCAGTTTCTGAAAACGGATGATGTAGAACCCTCAACTAATCAAACATATGGTTCTCTACTCAAAGATCTTCAAACCATCAAGTCATTTGCTTCAGGGATTCTTGTTCCAAAGAACTATATATGGCCTGTCAATGAAGATAAATACCTAGAGTCTCCTACTACCCTTGCAGTAGATGCTCACAAACTAGGACTAGAGGTTTATGCATCCGATTTCGCAAATGATGTCCCCGGGAGCTATAACTACAGCTATGATCCTACTGCTGAGTACTTTTTGCTTAGATTCAGCAGATCTTATGGGTGATACAAGATGATTCTTTCATGTCTCGGTCAACCATGATCCCTGAGATACAACAAAATAGTGGGATCTTCTCATTTGATCTAACATGGAGTGAGATCCAAAGCTTGAAGTGTAAGTATTATCAAATTTTACCAAAAAAATCATAGATATTTCATGTCGACCTTGGAGTAGACTGCTAAAAGACAAAAGCATAACAAATAAAAAGCAGTATGATGCCATTATTTGCTGATATAAGCTGCATATCAAGATTTGAACATCTTTAAAAAAATGAGAGAATGCTAATTTGGCAATTAGGTTTCTAGTTGATTTGCACATTATATGCGACATATTAAGAAAAGGATTTCCCAGAATTAATTCATGTAACAATGCTTTCAATGATGCATGGAAGTAAAAATAAAATAAAAAACAACACAAATTATTGTAAGACTTTTATATATGTGAGATATTTGCGCAGATTTATTGACAAAGGAACAGGTCGGAAATAAGGAAGGCCTTGGAACAACATTCGTAAGAACCTCACACATTTCCAGACATATAACACAAACAAATGTAACTTGAGACGGTGATAGCCGGCAAGTAACAAGAAATTAAATCGAAGTTTTATGCGCCAACTGGAAACAGTAAGATCCTCGAAGAGTAAGATTATTTGCAATGGGCACACAAGCATTCTTAGGGGCGAAGATAGCCAAGGATGATATTGATAAAGGCCGCAGTCTTAATTGCTACAAGTTTATGAAGACTAAATGTTTGAAAATATGAAAAGCCACATTCAAACATTATAATGTAAGTCACTAGCCCAAGCAATCCAGGTAAATTCAACATCTGCTCAAGAAATTTCTGATATGATGGAGTGATGGACATAAGGTTCAGAAATTTGTATGGAGAGGCAAAGGGTCATGGAAATCAGAATGAGGTCTAGAAGAAAATAACCAAAACCTGATAAAATGAACCAACCATCAAGCAGCAGCAAGGATGATCAATACAGGAAATGAACACCTGCACCCAGTTTAACTTATTCGGCGTGAACAAAGAGCCATGCTTGATGTAGCAGGATATGATGAGAATACCACAAAAAGGATAGACCACACTTTCATAATTGCAAGCTTTAGAACACAACTTGAAAAAAGAAGTAGATCTTCACGGTCAGTGAACTCCCCTGTCTTGGCCAAAATATCTTTGGCATGAACTATTTGGCGTAAAACCAATCTTATTGTAGACAAGTCCCTTTTACAGAAGCTGTTTTAATCTATAAATCTGCGTCCTGAACCTATTCTTGATCTTATAAGAAGAATTAAAAGATTAAGTTAGTTTCTCCTTTCTTCTCATAATCGTCCATAAACGTCATTAAATTAAGGTAGTTCTTTGTTTCGTGGAAAGACATGATTATCATGCACTACAAATTGTACAAGAATATATCAGGCGGGAAAAAGTTACATAACCCTCAGTGCATATTACAAAAGTCTTCACAGTAGCCAATCTTGGAGGTCATAAAAGTATCATGTCACAACAGATGAAGAAATTATTATAATGGTCGAAGATTCTATCTAGATAGCAAATTATTATTAGACCTAAATAGCAAATCACACATGTCCTACACTACAGATCTTATTACCTTGTTTTCGTAATTGTATCTACAATATAGTATAACCATCAGTTGCATTCTGCTTTTGGCTCACCCGGATCCGCCGGTATCAGTGGGATCCGGCGTTTGGATAACGCACGGATCCCATTTTCGGCGCTAGGGGCGGAATCCGCTCCCGCGGATTCTGTCCCGTGGATACCGTGGATCTGCAGTATCCAAACGGGCCCTTAGTCTTGCCTACAAAAATTGGATTAAAGAACATTGATTGCAGTATCTTCCTCATGGGCTCTCCAATGTCACCAACATATCCACCAGACCATGTGTTCTATTATCGATGTGTGCATCGAGCATCAGGTCATGGAAAAACAGTATACTAAATAGTGAACAAAGAAATAGAAGGCCAATGATCAACTACAACCTATCTCTGAACTATCTGGCATGTATAAACCATGGTCCCTGTTTTAGTCCATCGTACATATGAAGATCAAATGAACTCTCCACAGCCATAACTTTAAAAAAATTTCTCTTTAATCAAAGCTAAATCAATCAAAGCTTCAAGAAAATTCATTGTACCACTGCAAATTAGGACATGAAAAGAGCACCAGTAAATAGTTATTCTATAGATACCATGAACTCAGTGTTATCACAGGAATTTGTAATACAGAGAGAGACAATTTCCATAAGCATATCACAACAAGAGCCATCAAGGCATCAACAACAAAGGGATCAATCAGTAGTAAACAACTGCATGGAGAGAAAATACCGCAAGAATCAAGCTTTTACCTGTGCTGCTGGTGCACCACATTCTCCAGGTACCACTTGTACGTCTCGGCGAGCCCTTCTCTAAGTTCGACCTTCGGCTTCCACCCCATCTCCATCAGCCTCGAGCTATCCATGAGCTTCCTCGGCGTCCCATCCGGCTTGCTCCGGTCCCAAACAATCTCCCCTTGGAACCCCACCGTCTCCTTCACCAGCTCCGCCAGCTCCTTTATAGCCACCTCCTTCCCACTCCCCACATTCACATGCTCCAGCCCGTCGTAATTCTCCATCAAGAACACAATGGCATCGGCCAAGTCATCGACGTGAAGGAACTCCCGGAGCGGAGAGCCAGATCCCCAAACCACCACCTCCTTCGCCCCCGAGACCTTCGCCTCGTGGAACCTCCTAAGGAGGGCCGGGAGGACGTGGGAGTTCTCCGGGTGGAAGTTGTCGTTGGTGCCGTAGAGATTGGTGGGCATGGCCGAGATGGCGTTGAACCCGAACTGGATCTTGTAACCCTGGCAGGTCTTGATCCCGGCGATCTTGGCCACGGCGTACCACTCGTTGGTGGGCTCGAGGGGGCCGGAGAGGAGCGCGGACTCCGGGATGGGCTGCGGCGCGAACTTGGGGTAAATGCAAGAGGAGCCCAAGAACACCAATTTGAGGGTTCCGAACCTGGCGGCGGAGGTGATGACGTTGGTCTGGATCTGGAGGTTGACGGAAATAAAGTCGGCGGGGAAGGTGGAGTTGGCGTAGATCCCGCCGACCTTCGCGGCCGCGAGGACGACGTACCGGGGCTTCTCCGCGGCGAAGAAGGCCTCGACGTCGGCTTGGCGGGTGAGGTCGAGCTCGGCGTGGGTGCGGGTGACCACGTCGGTGAAACCTAAGGAGACGAGCCGGCGGAGGATGGCGGAACCCACCAGTCCGCGGTGGCCGGCGACGAACACTTTCGCGGTCTTGTCTCCGAGGAACGAAGATGGCGCCGCCGCCATGGAGGCGTCTGTGGGCATCCATAAGAGTAAGCTCTCGTTAGGTTAAGTGCGCGGAGGAGGTGAGGGGAGGGCGGAGGAACTTACCGGAGTCGAGGCCGACCATGTCGGCGGCTGGATCGGATCGGATCGGAGATGGGAGAGGCGAGAGGGGGGTACGGTGTCACGCGGAGGTATATAATAATATAAGCGCGGTGAGGCGCGTGCGGTGCACGTGACCAAGTGAGGTATACATGGGGAATTGGGGTTGCGGGTTGACCTTTTTCGGATCGCGATTTCTCGATGCGCGAATCCCGTACCCGATCCGCAACATGGGGGGTTTGGATTGGATGCATTTAATTTACAGCTAATAGCTCGCCGGATCTAACTTTAGTCTGCGTTTGATTGCATGACGGAAGAGGTAGAGGTAGAGGTAGAGGTAGAGGTAGAGGGAGTGGGAGAGAAAGAGGAGTGGAAAGGAATGGGATTGCCCTCGTTAGTGTTTGATATGATCATGAAAAAGGGAGAGGGAAAGACGTTTTTGTTTGGTATGTCTAAATTAAGATGGAAAAGGAATGGAATGATATTGAGGTTACTAATATACCCCTTGCTATATTTAACCAAACCCTATTTAGCGTCTTTTTAGATCCGATGGGTGTTTAAATAATATTATAAGTGTTGACCAGAAAGGAGGGAGAGAAAAGAGAACTCCTCTCTCCTCCCATGACAGGAGAGCTCGGGAGAGGGGACTCCCGTGCTTAAATACCAACCAAACGTAACGGGGGGAGTCGTGACTCCCTCTCCCGTGGTCAAAGCGGCAACCAAACACAGCCTTAGATTCTCACATAATATTAAGGGATTTTTTCGATGCCTTCACTTTTTTCGAATCGCATTTTGATATCATTAAATTTAGAATTTATAATTTGATACAACTAAATTATAAATTAAATAAAATTTAGTTCCGACCTGACTCATCCGTTAGTATAATTTGACGAAAAAGTATACGCTATATCATATTATTATAACTTAATGGTATCGAATTGTAAATTTCAAACTTGTTTGTACCAAAATGGAATTCAACGAGAGTACAGTTACCCGAATGCAAAAATCCCTAATATTAATAGTTTCGGATCTGAAACCTTATCGGATCCGTCCTTGCTCACTTCCTCATTGCATCTTTCTTCTTCTCAAGATCATTTAACTTGATCAGATGAAACTGATGCACTGATGATTTGCTAACATGATTGATTTTTTTTTTAATACAGAAAAATACATAACCATCACGCAGAGAAACGTGTGGAATAATTACAACCCATAATGAATGAAACAATGTTGAACACTTTTGAGCTTAATTAGTAGTAGCTCATTGACAACAGAGAGATGACCACCATCAAGAGACATAGAGCAGCATTTGCAGAGTTTGCAGGCTGACCATTTGGTGATTTGGTCTAGGAGTAGAGGTTGGCACTGCAGCTGGTGCATCGACGGTGAGGTCCGTGACCGGAGGCAGCGGTGGATCGATGACGTCCGAAACATTGAGAACAGGCGCGGGGGCTTCGGCCGGAGGCAATGCATCAGGCGGGGCAAGGTCAAGCAGGGCACCAGGTTGTGCAGGCAAGATGTTGTAAGGAACTTTGGCATTTGGATCAAAGCATGGGCTTCCTGCAATCATCAAGTTTAATGTTTCGCGTCAATCATCTGAAACAATGAATATGAGATTTTGCTGATAGAAAATGCAATATTATAGCTGTTAAAATTGGCTGATAAAGTTCGAGTTAACGCTTAGATGCCATTCTGTTTCATGCTAAAAAGCAGCTAAATCAAAGAAGCATAGAGGGCTTACTCATGTTTGCGCTGGCGGTTGCAGGGAATTCAGTAACAATTCCATCTACTCCAAGTCCAGAAACATAAGTAGTGATTTCCACAGTAGGGTCTGAGAAGTAGTCGAATGCTATGGCTACGAACTCGTTCCTGAGCACTGAGACATAGATGGAGATATTTGCAGCATGCATCTGATCTACCACACTAGTAAATTCAGAGAGGAAAAACCCAGAAGTAGTGACAATGGAGGATCTCGGAATGTTAAAGGCATTAGCAAACAACTTGATTTCATCCAGCGTCGGCTTCGGTGCATCACTAATTGTCTCCTTGATCAAAAGAACTCTCTTGTAAGAGGAAACTTTCTTGAATTTGGAAAGGACTGAGCTATTGTCTGACTGGATAAGAACTTGCTGAGCAGTTTGCTTGTCATAACTAGCATTTGTCAAGGCAGTGAAGACAGCATCAACTACATCTAGACCCTTTTTCGATGCTAGGTAAGCCGCATTCTGTATGAAAGAGAAACATATAGGTAAATTGACCTCATAATTAATTATAATGAAAACATCTATAATCACTGCAAGCTCATGCAATGTGTGAGGGAGCATTTTTCAGCAAGTTTTCCTGTCAATAATTCAACACTAAGTAGTCTCATACTAGTTTCAGTTTACTGTTCTCTTACACAAGATTATCACATCTTGATACTTTGCAATGAAGATACATGGAATTTCCTGAAATTATTAATTCGAACTTTTCTTAGTCTAGAATCTAAAGGCATACATCTTCATAAACAACGAGTAAATTATCAGGAACTTCTACAAACTATTAACATAATAAGAAATTATACACAAGCATTATTCACTTGCCTCAATATCAATTAAGATGCTAGGAACAGTTGTATTTTTGGTAAATTCTAGGAATTCAGCCAGTGTCATGAATTTTCCGGCATTCTTTACGGCGGGATTTCTGCTCAGGCCAGACTGGGAGAAGGAACAGATTAAATGGTGAGAAGTTAGTATCATAATTCATATCTCAATGCAGACATTTCGCAGAACATTTTCCCATGTTCAATAAGTACAAAGAACCTTTTCTATGAGTGTACAGAAAAGTTCCATCCTAGCAAGACATATATTAAGTACTATGTGCAAATCAACTAGAAACCTAATTGCCAAATTAGCATTCTCTCATTTTTTTAAAGATGTTCAAATCTTGATATGCAGCTTATATCAGCAAATAATGGCATCATACTGCTTTTTATTTGTTATGCTTTTGTCTTTTAGCAGTCTACTCCAAGGTCGACATGAAATATCTATGATTTTTTTGGTAAAATTTGATAATACTTACACTTCAAGCTTTGGATCTCACTCCATGTTAGATCAAATGAGAAGATCCCACTATTTTGTTGTATCTCAGGGATCATGGTTGACCGAGACATGAAAGAATCATCTTGTATCACCCATAAGATCTGCTGAATCTAAGCAAAAAGTACTCAGCAGTAGGATCATAGCTGTAGTTATAGCTCCCGGGGACATCATTTGCGAAATCGGATGCATAAACCTCTAGTCCTAGTTTGTGAGCATCTACTGCAAGGGTAGTAGGAGACTCTAGGTATTTATCTTCATTGACAGGCCATATATAGTTCTTTGGAACAAGAATCCCTGAAGCAAATGACTTGATGGTTTGAAGATCTTTGAGTAGAGAACCATATGTTTGATTAGTTGAGGGTTCTACATCATCCGTTTTCAGAAACTGAAAGTTGATGAAACTCTTCCGCCATGGATTTCCTCCCAAAAGACTCGAAGAAGTTGGCGGACTCGGCGATCCAGGGGTCTGAGTCGGGGGAGGATGCCTGGGAGTGGAGCCAGTCGAGCGCGTCCTGATAAGACGTGAAAAGTGCACAAATCACCCTTTTAACTGGATCACGTTAGTTCCCGAGCAATGCTATTTTGATAGTCTATGATGTATTTCAGGTATAAGAGCCTTCAATGAAGATTAGATTAGGTTTGGTGCTAAAACGAACAAATAAAGAACCTGCTAAGTCAAAGGAGCAAGGATAGTCCGTCTTTGACATCAAAACTGTACCTGTTCAGGAAGAACCAGATGATGTATCATATATTGTTGGAAAGCTCTTGAAGTCTAGTTTCAGGAGAAGTTTACGGTTCGTGATTCCGAGTTTCCTAGAAGAAGTTATGATATTTTTAGTACCAATGACGCAATTTGATGGTAAAAGAGTAAATACACAGAAACAAAGGATGTATCATCCTCCCCAAGTTGATCGATCATCTACTGTAGTAGAGAGCTATAATTTTCATGATCGATCATTTCCTTTTGAATGATCGACCATACTCAGGCACATCCAGTTTTTGGGTTTAAATGATCGATCATCACTTCATCAAAGGATCGATCATGCATGCACGACAACAACGTGACAGAGAGCAAAGTTTCAAATGATCGATCTTCCGTTATGGAATGATCGATCATCCACGGGGCGTCATCATCAGCACAAGAGGATGATCGATCATCTATCCCCTTGATCGACCCTTTACGGGGCGTAGCCAGCAGTTGAAGAAGAGATGATCGATCATCTGTTTATCCGTGAAGAAAACCAATGGCCCACATCTAATCCGGGAGGAGGTGTAACGTAGGCTATAAATAGGCATCTTTTAAGGTTTTTAGAGGTCTTCTCTCTTGGGACTTGAAGAACAGCTTTCTTAGTTTCTTTTTTCTCTTTTTAACTTTTCTTTTTAGAATCTTTTGGGAGG
>OY986972.1:1390308-1503472 GCA_963920575.1 Narthecium ossifragum
TACATCCTTTCCAAACGTAGGTACATTGTTCTTGTGGTAGAATTGAAAATGCATTTCATCCTTTCCAAAATGTATTGAGTCAATGAACTTTGGAATGGGTTATCTGTACCAATTTATAATTCTAAACCGTCAGCCTGCCTAGATATGGAAATCACATCCAACGTAAATCAGTGTCCAACATAATTTTATTGAACCAGAGCTAGGTCAGTACTGTTTCAATGGTACGTGTTCTTTGTCAGGTTATCAGATCGTGGCTGTGAACATTCTGGGTTTAGGTTGATTCATGGTGCCCAACTCATGTTGCACCTATCTATGTCCATTTTTGGCTGTAAAGATTCAGTTTGGTTCTTCTTACAGTTAATTTGCTCTCATTTACGACTCTTGAGATATAACTAAATCCTTTTGCCTCTGAAAAGGTCTTTGAAGCATGGATCACTTCCACTCTCCATTACTTATCTGTCCGAAAGATTGAAGATGAGAAAAAAATGCCAAGATCATGAACATATCATCAATGTATTATACGTCAATCTGCTTTAAAAGCCGTGGGCTTAATTGTTTTACTTAACCAAACTGTTCTATTATTACTGCTTGCTGAAGATCCTTATTCAGTCAACTCCCTAATATTTTGGTCAGAAAGGAACGTCAGTTGTTGTTTAAAATCCAATTTGTTTTGGAGCTAGACCAAGTTGTTGCACTTAGTTGAGCCAGGTGGGCAAGGAAATCTAGAACATGATTTACAACAAAGCTAGACCTTGTCATTTAATCTATTTACCTATTTGAGTGTAGCAGACTTACTGTGCTCAATGGATGTACTCAGGCGTGGATTGGCAGGGACTTGTTTCTTTAAGGAAACTATATTTTGTGTCAAATCCTAAACCTGGGGGGGGGGGGGGGGGGGGGGTGAGTTTTATCAAGAATCTGATTTTAGGCTTTCTGAAATGGCTTTTGGATCAATAGCAATAAATTACTTGAGCTTAAATTGGTCATGTTTAGACTAGCTTCAAGATTGTCCTGGACAAAAATTAGCTTCGAGGGGGTGCAGCACAGCTCTTTCCGGAGCTCTGGTTGGATTGCATCTGCTATATATTAGGAAGCACGAATGCGTGTAGCAGCAGAGCGTATGCGTGTCGGACACGGCTCCAACACTTTCCCAGCATGTCCTCTTTCTTTCTTTTTTAACGTTAGACACATGATGGGCACACTACGGATGCACAACGATATGTAGCTTATGTCATCTTCTCTGTTGGGTAGGGTTTAGAGGCAATATCGGGTTTAAAAGTGACTAGTTCTTATGTGGTCCAGGGAGGAGTCCTGTTTGGGTCATACCGTTGTTTCCATGCTACCATCATACAAACGGATGAGATATGTTTAGATCTTATCCAACGGTCGAGATCTTTAATAAAATGCTGATTTGGATTCTGATAATGATGATCTCAACCATTGGATGAGATTTAAACAGATCTCATCCATCCGTTGTTAGGATGGTAGTATGGAGACAATGGTATAACCCAAATAAGACTCAGAGATACAAATCAAGCCAGATATCTTGATTGCAACATTTGGGCCTGAATGCTTTAATTACAGACGTAGTATTAGCCCAATTCTTTCATTCTCACGTAATGGCTGAATTAGTCATATGTCTATACCTTGCATTTAGGGCGTTGTAGAGTACTTCTAATGCCAATTGCTATGATATCCCTTTTGATGGGCACTTCTCAAGTTAACCAACAATTTCCCCTGGCTGGATGACGGATCTTCGTAGTTGTGGGGGCCCTTTGAATGTTTGGCTCACTGCATTGTGGTGCAGTGCAGCGTCTCCCAATATTTCAAAGTGTGATGCTGCTGATTTGGCGGTGTAACCCGATCCTGCAACGGGCTGCATCCAGATGGCACCGATGCAGCATGCTAAAATGGTGCATTGAGCAATTGTTGCCTGATGCAAGGAACCAATCTTTTCACAGAAATGCAAGGGGTCTTCAGCAGTTGCCATACCCTCTTTTGCCTACTTACACGATCTTTCCCCAGAGATGGCAGCATTTGGTGAAGCTGGTGAGCTATGCTTGCTTCTTCTAGTTGGGAGGGTTCTACCTCATTCTAATCTAGGAGAGGTTCACCTTGATAAGGGGTAAGGTAATTGAAGTCTTTCCATTCCACATCACCTCGGTTCCTCCAGCGGCACACCCTCAACCTTTGATGATTCTTCTTATCCATCCACAAAATCAAAGAGAAAAGCACCTTTTAATGGAAAGATGGATCTTTCTGCAGTGATGAAAACCTGGAATAGGATAGATGATCATTAGAGAATTCCTTTTCATCCTCCCAGCTCATCTTTTGACCCACATTTTTCTTATAATTTACTCGTGTGTTTGTGGATAAATCTACAAATGTGTATTTCTATTTGCATGTTTGAAAGTATGCTGTTCGCTGATTGTCTCCATTAAGTAGGTGTTTGGTTGGTGGAATCAAATGATGCATGCATTGCCTGATGCACACCTTTTTTGCTCTGTCGTTTGGTTGGGAGGGTGCATCAAACAATGCACCCTCATTAATGACATAAAGTAGAGTGGGGGAAGCAAATGATGTAGGTTTGCCTGCATCGCCACATACCGCCGATTTGATGCAGGTTTTCCTGCATCGCCACATACCGTAGATTTGGTGGTATGTGGCAATGCAGCATGGGGCGATGCAATACACTGCTCCATGCAAAGAACCAAACAGGCCTGATTTGCTCACCAAGTGCCGACCGAGGCAAATGGATTGCTTCTATATATATTTTGTATAGATGTATTAATGTATAGTTGGTAGATACAACAGACAAATTCCCGATTTGCAACTGTGGATCTATCTGCTCGAGTCCCATTTATTCTTCATCTACCCCATGGACAGATGACAACAAAGATAGCCTACTTACATTTCTTGGATATCTTGCATTATCGCCTGTGATTGTTGACAACAAAATGAATGCATGACACCTGAAAGGATCATCCCTAGCTTAAGGTCTTCCGGCCTTCCGGGTTAACTATCAAGACACGTTGGAGTGAGAATACTCATTGAACATGTGTAAGATTTTTTTTGTATACATGCTATTCCTATATAGGCTCTCAAAAATGGAATTTATTGATTCAGACGCAAAAGGCAAGGAAGAGAACTTTTCCAGATGTCGGTTCTTTAAGTATGTAGGGACAAGATGGCAGCGTCTAGTGCATTGTGATCTCTATACTGCTCCGATCGCTTATTTTCCTGAAAGTCAGTTCTGTAGTGATTGTTGAACTGCATAGATTTATTTGCATATAAAAGTACCTTTCAGAAGATATAGACATTGAACCTGTTCCTGATCCACAATCTTGGTTCCCCAATTACCCTTTTGTTCAACACTGAACTATATGTAGGCTATAACTTGCTTCTCTGTTTCCTATCTCCTTCCCATGCTTGTTCTATTCCTACTTCTAAAAGGCATTCTCCATGGTTAGCTGATTAACCAATTTCTAAGCTCTTCATGTTATTTACACCATCGTTGTTTTTTAAGGTAAGGGTGTTTTCCATCTCAAAAACCCTGCATTTTCATGCAAGTTCCCTAGTTGTATGAAATGTGATATATTACTCGAGGCCAATGAATATTCTGCAAAATGTAACAGGGTGTACAGTTTTCACACTATTCAACTTGTGTATATCATACGTACAGATAGACTTAGCCCTATCAGGATCTTTTCTTTTTTAATTTGAAGTAGTCATTGATGTTATCAGCCTATGAGAACAAACAATCAGAATATGCTTTGTTTGTGATGGGCTTGTCTAAGGTCTATGAGTAAGCTAGGTGAATTTAGAGGGTTGCTATCAACCATTTGGTGCTAAAATATGCAATGCTGCATCCTTATTGCCAGTGGGCATCCTAATTGTTGTGCCAAGATCTTCTATATTAAGTGGAAATCTTGTTTATTTGAGCTGAATTTTACGACTGGTGACGTGGTAATTTTTCCAGCCTTGACTCCAAGTCAAGGTCGTTCGTAAGACAGAAAAAATGATGTGTCTGCTCAATGTGTTATGGACATTTATATTTTCTTCACAGTTATGATGACAATTAGTCTGCTCAATGTATCTCTTCAGGTCGGCGATCTGGGCCTGTCGAAGGTGAAATGCCAGACCTTAATCTCAGGTGGTGTGCGAGGAACACTCCCCTGGATGGCTCCAGAGCTTCTGAATGGCAGCAGTAGTCTCGTTTCTGAGAAGGTCACCTGAATCACTCAGTAGCATTAAAAGTTTTTATTCTCTCTTCTCCTACAGCCTTCTCACATTGCTGTTCAAACTCAGGTTGATGTATTCTCCTTTGGGATAGTCATGTGGGAGCTTCTTACTGGAGAAGAACCCTATGCAGACTTGCACTATGGAGCCATTATAGGTATCGGGTTTGTGTACCTGGATTCTTCTTTCAAGACTCCATCTCATCACCATTTCTTTTCTCAGTTACGAAATCTCCTCATTTCTTCTTAATCATCAGGAGGAATTGTGAGCAATACGCTGCGGCCTCAAGTGCCTGAAAATTGTGACCCTGAGTGGAGATCATTGATGGAACAATGCTGGTCTGCAGAACCATCACAAAGGCCAAGCTTCACAGAGATTGCGAATAGGTTGCGCTCCATGGCTGCATCTCTTCCTCAGAAAGGACAGCCTCAATCAAATCAGACAGTCCAGTCACAACAGAAGTAATTGACTATGCTCGATACTGCCTGGTTCCAAGGAATTGTATCACCTCTTTCTATGCCGGTGCATCTGTCCTGCGAGGTCTCGGTGTACCCTTTAGGGGGATGTAAAAAGGAAAGTGTCAATAACTGTGGTAATCATTACATATTTTGTTAAGGTGACTCCTGTGCCTCAAAGCAATAAGTTCTGTAATTTGTGGAGGTTTATAGATTAGGGTTTTCATGTAACAAACTACACGACCCGGCCCGGTTTTCAAGCTGTCATACATCTGAAACAATCAGTACCTTTTTATTGTAATTAGAAATTTCTTTTTCAAGTGACAAATGTCTTGTAATTTGTTGCGGCCTGTTGAGTAAGATATGAGTAGAGCTTGTTCTGTTAATACAGGAGATATTTCTGGAGCTGTTTTTCACCACCATGAATAATAATAGTTCAGAGGATAGTCTGCATCCTTACTTACCTGCTGAAGGTGCTCCTTGGTACCATTACCCTATATTTGGTTGCCATGCTGATTCCGCCTTTGCTGGAATTTTGATTGTTAGAGAAATTCTCAAATTGGAGATGGGATCTGACCGGTTTCGTTATTTCTGGAACACCAATAATATTTTCAAATTGCTTTTGTGTGATTCTTAAATAATCTTAACCATTGGATTGGATCAATTCTGTTCCTTTCTCCTTGCGAATCTCATTCCCACTTAATATGGCAACTGTTAAACCACCATGTTTAATAGTAAGCATATCTCCTCACAGAACACAAATACACACAAAAAGATAGATCACACATGATAGAATCAAGAACGTGGTATCTGCCCTAAAAAAAACCTAAAAGAATAACAAATGAAATGTAGAATTATCATCTCCGAGTGGCAATCCGATCTGAGAAGCTTTTAAAAGCATTCTGATCATCTTCATCTTCTCCGTCATCGAAGTTCAACTCATAGCTTGAAGAATCGTATTGAAACATCTGTTTCCGCCGCGCGTTTTTATTGCTCCGAAGCCGGAGCTTAAGCTTTTGCAGCATAGCCTTCCAGTTAGCCAAATCAATGGCTCCCAATAAGAGCTCCTTGGCTCTCCTACCTCTCTTCTCCCACCACCCCTCGTTGGCAAACTCCTTGTGTAACAAAGACCTACTTGCAGTAGTCCGTCTAGGAAAACACAGCCAGCCGAAGCATCCTCCTTCAAGCTCCTCCTCTTCTTCAGGGATTCTTCCAATATGCATAGTTGCCATGTAGAGAGAGAGAGAGAGAGAGAGAGAGAGAGAGAGAGGTGTTCTGGTGTTGTGATGTAAATAAGAAGACGGGAGAGAGTATATATATATAAAGGATGAGAGACGAAGGTATACTATACAGGAGTTTTCTAAATACGTGTTTGGACCGCTGGCACGCCGGAACTTTGATTAAGCGTGTTATTCTACTGGGTTTCGCCGCGTTGTACTTTTCAACTGTGTCAATCCATGTTGCATGTGGTGGCCGTCTTTTTTGAATGTAATCGTTACGTATGCATATCAGCTCCAGGAGTTTTGGAGTGTTCTATTTGTTGTGGTATTCTGGAGGTCTAAACTCATCAATGAATGGTTTACTATGTTTCTGGATGATGGTTAAGTTTGGAGGAATAAGCTAGCTGAAGTGTTCTATTTGGTACGTATCTGATATTATTTAGACACATTCTGGAGAAGTGAACAAAAAATCCATGTATCTTTCAGGAACATAGATCATTGATTGGCATGTATGACGCGAATATCACTCTAGGATCTACTTTCTTATTTTTTTGACAGCATAAAAGTTTTGGTCCAATTTTGCAACTCTAATTCAAACTTCAGTGCTTATATATGAAAGGAGGTGGACTTGGGTTGTGGCCCTGCAATAGTAAATATCAGTCATCAGATGTTAGTTAACGGTTGAGATCAAAAACATAGAACAGTGAAAAATAGGAGCGACCAAAGGAGCTGAAAGAAAAGTAGAAGAGAGAGGTCTTCGTCTCAGCCATGGATTGTCTCTTCAAATACACGACTGGTATTTACCATTCATCAGGGCTCTCGGAGTCCGAAAGAGATGGTAGCATTCATACTGTCAAGATTGTTTCTTAGATTGTCTCTTCAAAACAAAAAAAGATAGAAAAAATTAGGCGATTACAAATCCAACACAGGTTACAAGTTTTTAACTGCTACACCACCACACTGGCAGTTGTTCATAGATTGCCCCATATGAAAACACTGTTAGTAATATTTACTAATATGGTACACATGTCATATGATTTTCGGAATTAATTAATCAATTAATTATTAACGGTATATATGGTAATATATATTCCATAAAGTATCAAGTTTGGTATGGATATGAATCAATCTAAGTTGATCAAATATTGTTAGATTTCTTTGATGGATGGAAATCGATTTAGATTCCAATTAGGGTTCTTTTGACCTAGCCTATAAGTAGAGGAGTTTGCTTGCTATCGGGTATCTATCTGGAAGGGTGTAGGTTAAAGATAAAACCCTAATTTCTTTTACGACCTCATCCGCTCAAACTTATGGCTACATGTATGTCAATCCTTTTCCACTGTGTATATTAATTATTTTTGCTCTTGACATATATATGTTATGTTATATTTTACATGTGGTATCAAGAGCCAGCATGTTTGCTGTAATAACTTTTATACCTAAGTGCCGGAACCCCAAGAATGTGAAGGAGTTTAGGCCTGTCAGTCTTTGCAACGTCGGCTACAAGGTAGTGACAACAATTCTAGCGGATAGGATGAGTCTCGTTCTTGATCGGCTCATCGGTGACGAGCAGTCGCCCTTCATTGATGGTCGTTGCATCCACGACAACATCGATGCGGCGAAGGAGGTCATGCACTCCATGAGAATTGCTCCTAAAACCAAAGGTTTGATGGTGTTGAAGGTTGATCTCTGATCAGCTTATGATCACGTGCAGTGGGGGTTTTTGAGGCGGGTCCTTTTGGCGATGGGTTTTCCACCGAGATGGGTTATGTGGGTCTTAGTTTGTGTTGAGGGGCTGACCTTCTCCCTCATTCTGAATGGCCACATCCATGGTCGTATAGCATCACAGTGTGGGATTAGGCAAGGAGACCCCCTCTCTCCTTACCTGTTTCTTACTGTTCAAGAGGTTTTCTCCAGACTATTGAAGGCACCTGACTACGAGATTAAGGGCTTGACCTTTAGAGGTTCTTCATTTGTTATCTCACATCTCTTATATGCGGACGACTGCTTGCTGGTGACTAGGGCTGAATGCATGGAGGTTCGTAGACTTAAGCAGATTCTAATCAGATTCAGAGCAATGGCGAGTCTGGAGATGAATGCTTCCAAATCCAGTATCCGCTTCTCCCCTACCATAACAGACGATCGAAGGTCCACCATTTTACGGATATTGGGTATGGATAAGGCTATCGGGCTATGGACATATTTTGGAACTCCCCTTGGTATTGAGAGGGCTAAGGCGGAGGATTTCTCGACGGTTCTTGATAGGATGGTGGCATGGGTGCTCTCTTGGCAGGGGCGTCTTATATCCGATCCGGGTAGACTTGTGCTACTCAACTCTTCCTTGCAGTCCATACCGGCCTTTATTATAGCAACATCACATGTTCCGAGCTCGGTTATCACAAAAATGGAAAGGATATGTAGAGACTTCCTATGGGGGGGGGCAGAAGGGTGGTTTGAATAGGGTGGCATGGAGTGATGTTTGCTTACCCAAGGAGGTGGGAGGATTGGGGGTGAGGGACTTGGGAGTTTGACAGAAGGCCCTAAAGATGCGCAGAGTGGCATGTTTTCTTGATGAGAACACCAATGTATGGAAAGAGCTCGCTAGGGCTAAATACCAGTGCCAAAGCCAGCTTCCATCCTTTGGCTCTAGGGTTGCTTGCTCGTCTCATTGGCGTTACATCTGTCTAGCGGCGGAGGAAGTTAGGAAAGGGATGTCATGGTCAGCTGGGGTGGCCAGCCGGGTTTCAGTTGGCCGTGATGCATGGTGTTCGGAGATCTAGTTGGTACGACGGCCTACCTTCTTTGATGCAACGGATGGGCTAGATTTTATGTTTGCTCGGGAATGGTTACATGGTCGAGCATGGAGTAGAGAGAAAGTCCTCCAATTTTTTCATCCACTGTTGGCTAGGTATGTGTTTGGAACAGAGGTTAGTCGAAGAGGGTATGTGCCGCGGTGGATGTATAAAGTTGACATCTCTATCGGCATATTTGATGCTAATGCAGGAGAAGGTGGGGGATCATGCAAGTGTCCTTGACGAGTGTTGGGCCAATGTTTGGAGGATCAGATCTGGGCCTAGAGTGCAACAGTTTATATGGTGTGCACTCAAGGGGGGGAAGCTTGCTGTTCACGATTCGCTTTGGCGGCTTCATTTGGTGACGGATCAACACTGCCGTCGATGTGAATGTGAGCCAGAAACAATTGTGCACACCCTCTTTGGCTGTAGCTTTTTCAAGGAGGTGTTTGAGATTGTCTTGGAGAAGGAGGGTCTTGCTCTACCGACCTGGGATCCTGGTGGTTTGTTTGATTTTTTAGTCGGATTTGGTGGGAGTCAAGAGGCGAGGCTCCAAAGGTCATATTTGGCCATTGGATGTTGGGAGATATGGCGGGATAGAAATGAGATCATCTTTGAGGATAGACGGGGGACAACCAACAATAAAGGTCGTTCACAAGTCGTGGCAGTTGGGACATTTAGGATTATTCTGCGAACATGATCATTTTTGGATTTAAAAAATGTTTTTTATATTCCAAACTTTAGTAGGAATTTGGTTTCTATTTCAAGACTTATTATTAAAGGATATAGTTTTCTATTTGAAAATGTTATGACTATTTTTATAAATAAAATTCATTTTGGTTCTGGTTCTTTAGTTGAAATTTATTCAAAATTGATTTAGATCCCAATTTTGAGCAGAATTAATTATCTCTCAACATACAACTGGTATTAAAAGGAACCTTATTAAGGACAATTCCTCTCTGTTATCGCATAGGAGATTAGGACACATCTCCATAGACAGGATGAAAAGATTGGTAAAGAAGGAGTTTTACAAACTTTGGACTTTACTGATTTAAATACTTGTGTGGATTGTATAAAGGGAAAATAGACCAACAAGACATCCAAAGGTCCTAAAAGGAGATCAAATATTCTTGAGATTGTACACAGATATATGTGGACCATTTCCTACTCCTTACTTGAATGGTCAGAGATATTTTATCTCATTCATAGATGACTATTCAAGGTTCATGTATCTTTATCTTCTGGATGACAAGGCACAAGCACTTGATGCTTTTAAGACCTATAAAGCAGAAGTGGAGAAGCAAACTAAGCGTTAGATCAAAATTGTTAGATCTGATCGCGAAGGGGAATACTATGGTATGTACACAGAAAAGGGACAAATGAAGGGTCCATTTGTAGATTTCCTTCAAAAGGAAGGCATAGATGTGCAATACACCATGCCTGGCACTCCACAACAAAATGGTGCTGAGAGAAGGAATCGAGCGCTTATGGATATGGTGAGGAGTATGATTAGTAATTCTAATATGTCACTCTTCTTATGAAGTGAAGCCCTTAAGACCGCAGTGTATATATTAAACCGGGTACCATCAAAAGCTGTCCCAAAGGCTCCTTTTGAAATCTGGAAAGGATGGAAGCCCAGTTTGAACCATATACACATATGGAGTTGTCCTGCAGAAGTAAGGATCTATAATCCACAAATAAAAAAATTAGATCCTAAGACAATAAGTGGTTTCTTCATGATAAGACGTGAAAAGTACACAAATCACCCTTTTAATGAGGTCGTATTAGTCTCCGAGCAATGCTATTTTGATTGTCTTTTCCCCATTTCAGGATTAAGGACCCTCAGCAAAGATTAGATCAAGTTTGGTGCCAAAACGAACAAATAAAGAACTCGCTAGGAGTAAATGAGCAGATGATGTGGTATACGTGGTTGGAAAGCTCTGGAAGTCTAGTTTTCGAGAGTTTTTACGGTTCATGATTTGGAGTTTTCTAGAAGAAGTTATGTTATTTTTAGTACAGAGGCGCAGAAAAAGAAGCTTCGGAAGAAGGAGATCGATCTGCCTTTTGTGTCAGCCGCCTAACCGCTATTTTTAGCACGATAGAGAGTTAACAGAGAGCACTATTCATCCATATCGATCTGGGCCAAACAAGATCGATCCGAACCCGTACGCTTCAATCATTCGGAAAAAGAAGATCGATCTTAGCCCAAAGAAGATCGATCGCTTTTGGCGCTGCGGGAAATATCAATGGCTGAGATCTAATCCGAGTTAGGGTTTACTTAAAGCCTATAAATAAACCTTTTTTGGGGATTTTAGGGAGCCTTCCATGGCCGAATTTTCTTCATCTCTTAGGGTTTTTCTTAGCTTCTTTTCCACAAATTAGGTTAGATCTTTGGTGGAAGATCCATGGGTGGAGCGTGGCGACAACCTTCATCGACGGATCTCCTTCCTAAGATAAGTAACTAAACCCTAACCTAGGGATTTCTATGATGTAATAAGGAATATTTTTAGGGTTTCCTATGGATTTGAGCATGTAAACATATTTTAATGGTTTGAATGGATGATTCTTATTCTCTTTATATCTATTGGTGTGATTTTAATAGTGTGGATGAATAATTTGTTCTTATATGCCCTAGATCTAGGTCTTGAGCATGTTAGGGCTTGAGATTAGATATTCTCATCAAAACATTCATGCTAGAACCATGGATGTGAGGATTTTCTTCTCGAGATTAAGAGTCTTGTGATGCTAGGACCATTACACATAATGCTAGAACCATTATGACCAACTCTTAATCCGTTATTCATCTTAATTCAAGATTAGGGATTTCGTAAGTGCTAGTACCACTACGCTAGTGCTAGAACCATTAGGTTAATTGCTAATCCTTGATACATTCTATTTGGCGACCTCAAGATGCTAGAACCATCTTGATTATATACCAATATCCATTCTTTGATATCATTGCCGATGAGGAATCCTAACTAGAGCTTGTTGAGTGATAGGGAGAACTAGTCATTCACCTATCAACTAGTTAAAACCATCGATGATTAATTGATTTGCTCTCATCCTAGGAAGACCTAGTTAGTTCTTTATTACGGATTAGAAATCTCTTGGCGTTTTCTCATCATATTATTATTCAGTTTAGTTTAATCATTAGTTAAGAGTAGTTTAAACCCAAAAAATCCTTTGCTTTTTCAATCTTTTGATATAGAACTATACAAGGTAATTAGACTTAATACTCTTTTTCCCTGTGGATCGACTCGGACTCATTGCTATCTATCCCTAAAGTAATTAGCTAGTGATTCGGATTATAAATTTTTAATTTTGACGTACTTGTTAAGACTACGACACTTTTCAAGGTGTATCACTTCATAGGGTATCCAGAAAACTCCAAAGGATATAGGTTTTTTTTGTCCCTTAGACAGTTCCAGAATTGTCGAATCTATAAATGCAAGGTTTCTTGAAGATGTTGAACACAGTGGGAGTGTACCTATCCTCAAATAAGGATTGATTTTGAGGAAGCACGAGAAGTTGTTCTTCCTTTGGTTGTTATGGTGGGAAATTATCCTCATAGAGTACAACCAAATATAGAACAACCAGTTCCTGAAATAGAAGTTAAACATGAGGCAAACCAACCATTGAATTATGAGCCTCTTGACTTACATCAAGATGGTGAAGAAATTGCCTTAAGAAGATCTTCAAGAATAAAGAGACCTGTAATATCCAATGACTATATGGTTTATCTATTAGAGTCTGATTTTGATGTTGGACCTAAAAATGATCCTAGCTCGTTTTTAGAAGCTATGAGTGGTGATAATTCCACATTATGGTATGATGCCATGAAGGATGAGATGGAATCAATGTCTAAAAATCAAGTCTGGGATCTTGTTGACTTACGTGATGGAGAAATAGCTATCCATTGTAAATGGGTTTATAAAACCAAAAGGGATGCTTCAGGTAATGTCGAAAGACATAAAGTTAGACTTGTAGCTAAGGGATTCACTCAAAAGGAAGGCATCGATTATCATGAAACCTTCTCTCCAGTTTCAAAGAAGGATTCATTTAGGATAATTATGGCTTTAGTAGCTCATTTTGATTTTTGAGCTACATCAGATGGATGTGAAAATGACATTCTTGAATGGGGATCTTGAAGAGGAGTTATATATGTCACAACTTGAGGGTTTTAAAGATAGTAGTCTGAAAGTTTGTAACTTAAAGAAATCTATATATGGACTAAAACAGGTTTCCCGCCAGTGGTATTTAAAGTTTCCCAAGGTAATCATTTCATATGGTTTTTCAAAAAATAGGAGTGAAATGGTTTTTCATGTGGATGATATCTTACTTGCAAGTAATTACTTAGGTTTGCTACATGATACTAAAGGGTTTCTTTCGAATAACTTTGAAATGAAGGATCTGGGTGAAGCCTCTCATGTCATTGGCATAGAGATTCACAGAGATAGAAAGAAAAGAATGTTAGGTCTGTCTCAAAAAGCCTACATTGAAAAGGTTTTAGAAAGATTCAGAATGATGGATTGTAAACCATCAATAGCACCTATAGTCAAAGGTGACAAATTCCATAAAGATCAGTCACCACAAACAACATTGGAAAAGGAGCAGATGAAAGGCATTGCATATGCATCTGCTGTTGGCAGCCTGATGTATGCACAGGTCTACACCATGCCAGATATCTATCTAGCAATTGGATTGTTGGGTTGTTATCAAAGAAACCCTGGATTAGAGCATTGGAAAGCTGCGAAGAAGGTGATGCGGTATTTACAAGGAACCAAGGATTTCATGCTCACCTATAAGCATATTGACCAGCTGGAGGTCATCGGTTATATGAATTCTGACTTCGCAGGATGTGTAGACACAAGAAAATCAACTTCAGGATATATCTTTCTTCTTGTTGAAGGAGCTATATCTTGGAGAAGTAACAAGCAGGCTCTTGTTGCAACGTCTACCATGGAGGCAGAATTTATTGCATGCTATGAAGCAACTAAGCAGGCTCTCTGGTTAAGGAATTTTGTAAATGGTCTCAAAGTAGTCAGTTTTGTTGAGAGACCTATCAAGATACTCTATGATAGCTCTTTTGTTGCGTCTTTCTCGAGAAACAGTAAAATTAGTAGTAGAAGTAAGCATATTGACATCAAGTATCTCAGTGTGAGAGAAAACATTCAAAGGAATGCAGTGTCTATTGAAGGCATTAGCACGGAATATATGGTTGCAGATCCAACGACTAAAGGGTTACTGGTAGACCGTGTCAAGAGTCATGTGGATCGCATGGGACTAGTTAAGTCCTTTTATTACTAATTTCTCTCTCTCTCTTGATGTATTGCAGAACATTTATTCACAGTGAATAAAGTTGGAATTCTATTTAAGTTTCATTTTATGTATACATTGATTATAGAATTCATGTCCATTGGGATGTATAAAGTTGGACCCAAATGACAAATTCTTGTCATACATAAAGTTTCCCATAAATTGCTTGATTGGTATATATTGTATATTGTAACACATGGAAGGGAAGTGCTTATAAAATATAAGCTTCACCGCCATAGTTCATACATATTGTATCCCTTAATTGAGTAGGAGTTTCTATTACCAAAGGAATATACAACTTTGGCCATACATAATTGTTATATATAAGGTGTCATATGTCATGAATATCAAGTGGGAGAATGTTAGTAATATTTACTAACATGGTACACATGTCATATGATTTTCTAAATTAATTAATCAATTAATTATTAAAGGTATAATGGCAATATATATATTCCATAAAGTAGCAAGTTTGGTAGCAATATGAATCAATCAAGTTGATCAAATATGATTAGATTTCTTTGATGAACGGAAATCCATTTGGATTCCAATTAAAGTTTTTTTTTTTTTTTTTTTTGATGAATTGAGCCCAAAGGCTAAGAATTATTTACATGACATGGGAAAAGGCAACATGCCCATCCTCCAGACTCCAATCACAACTGGATCTATTCACTCTACACCATCTGGCCACATGGTCAGCATCAACATTAGCATTCCTAGGTATGTACAGGAAAAGCACTGACTCAAAACCCAACACCAGTTTCCAGATTTGCTTAGCATAATGCTCACAACTTCCTGGCCACCCCTTGAAACCATTAAGAATATTAACCACGTCAAGGGCATCTGACTCCACAACAACCTTCATATGCTGCATACCTTTAGACCACTGGAGAGCCTTCAAGATAGCTACAAACTCCGCAGCCATTACACTGGTCACTGTGACACACTCCCCTTTAATCCAAGCCAGGCTGCCATCCTTATGCTTTCCTACACCAGCCACTGCAGAGCAAGCAGACCTGCAGTCAACTGAGGCATCAACTTGAATCACCCAAGTATCCAAACCACCAGAATCAGCTTGCAAGCATACTAGTTTGCCACATCCCCGCAGAAACTCCTCAGCAAGCCTCCTGGCCCTCCTAGCAACAATACCAGGGCCATCCAACTTCCCTTCAAAGATCAATCTGTTCCTCTCTTTCCATGCTAACCATAACCCATAACCAAGAAAAGCTTTCAGCTGCAAGACACCAGGTTGGGTAGAAGATCTGGAAATCATTCCAATCAAATGTTCCACTCCCCAATCACAATCCCCTACACCCAGCTCAGATAGAAGAAGATCAATAATATCCTTGACATACTGACACTCAAACAATGCATGACCAACCGTTTCATAAAAACAGTGACATCTCGGGCACAATCTATCAGACGTGAGACCAACATTCCATAATGAGTCAAGCACAGGCATCTTACCTTTCAAAGCCCGCCATAAAAACTGTTTAATTCTAGGTCCAACAGGCATGCGCCAGAGATTATTCCAAACCACATCCTCATCACAGGCCCAGTAAGGCTGACATCTCAAAGATAGTAGATAATAAGCAGAGGACGCAGTTACATACCCTTCCTTGCTGTATTCCCATTTAGCTTCATCCAACTTGCCAGGACTAGGGACCTCCAAAGCAGTAATAGCAGCAACTACTTCTGGATGGAAGATCTCCTCCAACTTGGCCCTATTCCACCCTACCTCAGACACAAGATCTTTAACCAATAAATTCCCAACCATCTCACCACAAAACAAGGAAGGTTTCCAAGCTAAGGCCTCATCCAACACCCAATAATCCCTCAACACATCCACACAGCTGTTGAAGCCCAGAGACCACTTCAGGCCCAATCGTAGATCCTCGACCACTTTACACACCAACTTCCAGTGACTAGAACCATGGTTAGTGAACGAAGGTAACCTCCCAGTCCAGCCATATTTAGCTGCAGCTAACTCAGTCCACACAGTTTTCTTCTCCTTCAAAAAAACCTCCGCACGCTTAAGCTTCAAAGCCCTCTGCCAAATAGAAAAATTCTTAATCCCTAGACCACCAGCTTCTTTAGGCAAGCACACCTCCCCCCAGCTCACTGTGCACAACCCAGACTTCTTCCCCTGCCAGAGGAAGTCTCTACAAATATGCTCAAACTTTCTAATCACTTTGCTAGGGACAAAAGAGGAAGACAAAGCGTAGACCGGGATGCTCTGCAACACAGATTTGAGTAAGACCGACCTACCTGCTTCCGAAAGCTTTCTCTTTTGCCAAGATAAAACCCTTGCTGTCATGCGATCAATTACAGATGAAAAATCAGCAGCTTTCAATCTTTTCTCACTGATAGGAACACCCAGGTAATGCCATGTACCCTTGGCTCTACTGACATTCAAAATCCTGCGGACTGCCACTCTCCTCTGCTTATCAACAACCCTTGAGAATTTAACACTTGACTTGATGGGGTTCATCTCCAGACCACTCAGCACCTTAAATTGGACCAACATTAACTTGACCTTCCTAGCTTCCAAACAAGTAGCCCTCGACACAATCAAACAGTCATCCGCATACAATAAGTGAGATAAAGAGAACGAGAATTTTCTGAACTGAATACCTTCAAGTCTTGACCCTGGAGCATTTAAAATCCGAGAGAGAACTTCTTGGACAAGTAGGAAGAGGTATGGGGAAAGAGGGTCACCCTGCCTTAAACCACACTTAGGCCGCACTCTCCCATGTACTTCACCATTAATAATGAAAGAAAACATAGCCCCCTTGATGCAAGTCATAACCCAAGAAATCTAGGTAGGAGGAAAACCCATACGACCCATGACAGTTTCAAGGAAGGACCATCTCACCCGATCATAGGCTGACATCAAATCTATCTTCAAGACCATAAGACTGCGCACCTTAGGAGCAACATCCATAGAATGCAAAATTTCTTGCGCAGCATCAACACAGTCCAGTATATCTCTTCCCCCAATAAACGCTGACTGTTCCAAACTAATCAGCTCCCCTAAAACTCCTTTCAACCTAGAAGCCAAAATGGAAGTTACCACCTTATAACCCACATTACACAGACTAATAGGACGAAAGTCCTTAACTCGCCTGGGAAATTTGCACTTGGGAACTAGGGAGATGAAGGTTTCATTCCAAGTAGTCGGAAGCTTAGAGTTCCTAAAGAAATCTTGAACAATCTGAACAAAATCTACTCCAACAATCTCCCAGTTCTTGATAAAGAACTCAACAGGTAAACCATCTGGCCCAGGACACTTCTTCCTTCCCATATGAAAAACAACCTCTTTAATTTCTTCAGCTGAGACCTCAAGAACCAAAGCTTCCTTCCAACCTTGGCTGATCGTAGGCAACTCCGGCAAAATATCAGCTGGGAACACATCATCCAAACCCCAGAGCTTTTCATAATGCTCCTGAAGAACTTTCCCCAAGGCCTCCTGACTAGAAGCCACAGACCCATCATCACAAACAAGTTCCCTCACTTTAGACTTATGATTGCGACTGGAAGCAAGCTGATGAAAAAACCTAGAATTCCTATCCCCAGCCTTGACCCATTCTTTCCTCACTCTTTGAGAAACTCTAGCTTCCTGTAGCAACATAGAGTGTTCCCATTGGCCCTCTAACTGACGAAGAAACAAGTCATCCTCCTCTGTTAATTCACCTCTATCTTCCAAATCATACAGCCCTTCCATACAGCTTTCAATCTTCCGACCATGCCCAAACACATCCAAGGATCTCTGCCTCTTATCCCAACCCTTCACCACCCTTTTACTTGCTTTTACCCTGGTTGCAAAGACAAACTGCTTAGCCCCTCTACAAGGAAAACCCCATGCCCACACAAGAGCCTCCCTGAACTCTGGCATCTCAAGCGAAAAGTGCTCCAGCCTAAACACAGACGGACCATCCCTCTTCCTTTCCTTTTGCAAGCTGACAAGCATAGGACAGTGATCAGAGCCAATCTTAGGGAGATGTTTGACTGAAGTATCCGGAAACAAATTCATCCACCCTTTATTGCACAACACTCTATCAAGACATTTAAGAATTTTAGCACCCCCTCCTTGCCGGTTAGTCCAGGTGAATTGAGACCCCACAAACTCTACCTCAGTCAAACTATTCAGGCAAATAAATCTCAAGAAATCCCTCTCCGAATCCCCAAAAGAGAATGGCACACCCCCTCTCTTCTCTTCTGCAGCAATGATGGCATTGAAATCCCCAGCAATGAGGTGCGGCAATCCAGCTTCATCCGCCTTAGACAGGGCCTCCCATAGCTCTTTGCGCACAGACATCCTGGTTGCCCCATAGACTGCAGAAAACATCACCTGCCCATACTGCGCAGAAGTAAGAACCCTGTGTATAGCTGACCAATGAGTGAAAGAAACATGCCCAACCTCTGTACGCCAGAAAGCCACAATTCCTCCATGCCTCCCCCTACATGGCAACAGTTAGGAACCCCATTGATCACCAACCCTCTGCTTCACCCAAGAGAACTTCTTCTCATCCACAAGGACATCCACCAAAAATACCAAAGAAAGGGCATGTACCAAGGAGAGCCGATGAACGGACCTGACCACACGCCCCGGGCCAGCTCCACGGCAATTCCAAACTAAGAACTTCATCTGATCACCTGGCTCTCCTCCACCAGTTGCTCATCTGGCGCCACCGATCTCCTTTTCCTGAGTGCCCTCTTCCCCGACCCAGCTCGCACCATCGCTCTCTTCGACACAGCAACAAAACCCTTCGAACTGTGGACTGGAGTACTGCACTCTTCCTGACCTTGGGATAACCTGGATGAAGCCTCGGACCCAAGGGCATCCACTAGCCGCTGAAACCCCTTCTGGTGCATCTCTACTAGCTCATCCTCGGAAAGCTCCGCTAGGATGGGAGGGTCACTCACTGGAGTTACTATCTCAGTGAAGTCAGGAATAGCTAAAGGTGAGAATGTATTATTCCCCAGCTTCTGGGCCAACGATGAGGCCACTTCCCCAGAACCAGGCCCAGGCCCAGTACTTCCTTTGCCCTTCGGGCCTAGCATGGTCCCACTCTTCCCACTCCCCGGCTCACCATGCTGAGGGGGTCCACACCCCTTCACTCCACCACTGGCCTTAAATACCATTGGTTCATCCAAGGCCCCTCTAGAATCTTCCTTCACCTTCCACACCTTCACCTCTTTTCCTCGGCAATGCAACCGGCCACCTTCGCCCACCTCGCCACCCTGGCTAACTGAAATATTCCCCTCTACCACTAACGGTTTTACTGACATTACCTCCCCACGTGTCACCCCCTGATTGGCTTGTACAGGATGGCCAATCTTCTCCTGGGGATACGCGCCCCTTCCTCTACCCAGCTGGCCCTTTCCGGCACGCCGGTCCCGACGAACCACGTGCCATTCTCCGGCCGCCATGGCCAGTACCTCCGGCGGAATCCCACCTCCAGCCAGCGAGGACCCTTCCCTTCCATCCTTCCTCAACTCAACTCTCACCTCAAAACCAGGGGGGGCATCTTCGTCCATAACAGAGGACCCTTGTTTGGGAACAGAGGATCCTTCCTTGGCTCCTTGAGGAACAGGTCCGGCAGAACCATACCTCTCCTCCTTCGTCGCCGGCCGGTTCTTGCATGACCCCGCACCATGTCCAATCCGAGCACACCTCTCAAAGATCCCCACATTCTCATAGACAAAGTCCACGAATCGAACACTATGGGGGGTTTTCACCCTCACTCCCACTTTGACAACATGGGAGATGTCTACTTCAGCGCAGACCCTGGCAAACCGACCATGCTCGGCATCCTCCGTCACAAGATCCACCTGCAACGGCAACCCAATGGAGGCAACAATCCTCATCACTGCTTCCCTGTCAAACCAGGAGATAGGTAGCTCCGGGATACGAATCCAAACCGGGATCTTCGTAAAATCCTCAGCCACCGGACAATAGTCCTCCCTCCACCTGAGCAGGGACATCATCCGGCCATTCACCGCCCAGGGCCCCATCGTTAGCACATGGTGGAAGTCATGCTCATTCTCAAACCGGAAGACAAAGACCCCTCTGGCTAGATCCACTACCTTGAAGCTCTCAGAAGTGCGCCACAGCAGAGCTAGCTTCTGCTTCAACAGAGCCAAGGGCATCCGCCGGCCCAGGAACCTCCCAAACAGGGAGAAACGCCATTTCCGGTTACATCGCTCCATGAGTTCATCATCAAGTTCAACCACATCTGAGTAAAGAGGCCCTAACCTTGCCATCTCCTCTTCTGTAATGATGAACGACTTGGGGCGTAGCCCCGCCGCCGCCGCATAGGTCGCCTGACGTCCCAGACGTGGCTTCCCTCCATCGCTCTCCCCTCCCGCCCGCACACTAGTCCGGCCTCCCTTCCAAGCTTGAGCATCCGGAGGGCGAGGCGACGACGACCCCCCCCCCCCCCCCCCCCCCCCCCCCAGCTCTTCTGCTCACGCTCGCTCACACCCGCCATTTCAACTTTTCTTGCTTTGGTTAAGTTTTCCTCATCTGGTTAGTATATAAGGTATTCACATTATCGAGGGTTTTAATTAAGTGTGGGACTGGCGATCGACTGGCGAGTTTTGGTAGAACACGAGACGAGGTCTCGCGGGAGGATAATCCTGCCTAACCCATTGTACCTTTTGTTTTATTAGTCTTTGATTCATCTTATTAAAAAAAAAAAAATTAAGTGCGAGACCCAAAAAAAAAAAAAGGAATTCTTCGACAAGGATTTCAGATGTGTTGTACCATCAGCGGCTCTAAAGCACAATATCTACTGTATAAGACATTCTAGTGTGTCCATGCACTCTTTTTTTTTTTGAATAATTAATTCGAAAGACTAGGTTCTCCACTGTGGAGATTACATACTACGAGAGATACTAGGACATACCCCCTAGTCCCCTCTTTCCTATTAAATACAATAGTTATTTTCCCATATAAACCATATAAACCATAAAATCTAAAGATATTTTCCAAATCGTCCATGATAAAGATATTTTGGTTATTTTCAACTATCATGAGATTATTATATTCACATATATCAACCTTCAAGGTCCCGTCCACCTTGGGGGTATTTTCGTCCGAAATATATATAGACAATACCAAAGAGGTATTTTGGACATTTAGCCCCCATGGGTGTTTTGATCATTTTACCTTGGTCATGCACGTCCAAGGGGTAAAGTGGTCAATTTACATCTTCATGGAGTGCAATAGCCCAAAATATGGTCATTCTGTTTTTCAGGGTATTTCGGTTCAAAATACATATGAACCAATGAAAATTATATTTTGGTAATTTCTACCCTACCTCTTATGAAGGGCATTTTGGTATTTTTTTTGCAAATATTAAGAATTCAAATGGATATTCGAAATTCGAGTAAATATTCAAAATTAAAACAAAAAAGTTTCTGGATTTTGATTACAATAAATTAAGAGACTAAATTACTATTATCTCTTGGTGGAGGCGCCTTTGAGGAACCGCTTGCAGACCTTCTCCCAGAACTTCCTGTCTGGTTCACCTCTCTCCAACACATATCTAGCATTCTCAGCGAAATCAACAGTGATGGAGTTATTGTTCACAAGCCGATCGATGAGGTTGTTCAAGATATCTTTGGTGTACTCTGGGTGGCCTTGGATGCCCATTATATGATCTCCAAAGCCGAACATCTCCACGCCGGTCTTCTCCGAGGAGGCCATCACTTGAGCTCCCTCCGGCACCTCCCACACCTCATCCTGATGGCACTCGATGATGGAACCAAAAGACGGCATATCCTCCTCCTCTACTGCGTCTCCAAATTTGCTTTGGAATAGGTCTTTTCTGATGACTACCTTCCTCACCCCAATGTCCCAAGTACCCCGGCGAGCTTTGCCGACACGGCCGCCTAATGCCCGGCACAGCACCTGCAAAACCACAACCACTTTCCGATTAAATCTAAGTCTTCCTTGAAGATATGTACATAAGCTTAATTGTATGGCTTAATTACCTGGTGACCAAAGCATATGCCAAGCAGCCTCTTTCTCATGGCATGCAAGGTTCGCAGGAGGACGACCAGCCTTAAGATCCAGAGCTCATCGCCGTAGGCATCATAAGGGCTGCCACTCACAACATAGCCATCGTACTTGCAGAGCTCGTCGACATCCGGGAACTCCCCGTCAACAACCCTGAAGAGGTCCCACTGCTCTCCTTCGTCCCCGAACGCCTTGACGAAGACGTTGAAGTAGCCGCCGTGCGTCTTCTTGACGTAGTCGGAGTCTCTGGCCGCCATGAGGAGTGCAAACCGCTTCTCGCCGCCGGCCAACTTCATCTTTGAAGCAAATGAGAGGTTTGAAGGGAATTGGAAGCTTAATGTGGAGTAGCTGATAGAGATGAAATGGAGATGTACGTGTAGCAGTTGATGAGCTGTGAGTATAACAAGTGCAGTAGTGCAGTCGTTTTATAGGGAGAGGGCTGTAGGCATGTAATTAATAATTCACATGTGATTAATTCTTTATTAACACATTCTAATGCATGAGCTCGTTCTCATGAATTTTATATGATGACACGCGTTATAGAGTTTGGAGACAAGACAGCATCGGTGTTACATGATATCTTTTGGTGGGGTTTACAATCGGGGCTGAGTCGTTATCGCGTTGTAGTATTGGGTTCGGTCTGGTTTTATTTTTATTTTTTTTTGATTAGTTGGTACCCATAGAACTACAAAGAAATCTCATAAGGAGGTAAAACACCATCCTCAGGGACCAGCAAAAATCTGAAAATGTCTGTCTACAATGTCTAGCGATACCATCCGCCCTAGTGACAATCATACGCGACACTGCTACAAAAACGACGGAGCCCATCGATAACATGATCGCCCATACCGTCTGTGCCGAGGTCTACACCTCATGCGGCCAAAGCCCGATGCCCACGAGAATCTCCACGGCGAACCTTGAATTTGATTCGACGACGACACGACGAACACCTTTCTCATACGCCTACTGTAATGCCATGCCAATGGCAAGTAGTTCAGCATCAAGTACAGAGCCAACACTACGAAGGACCGCACCTCGAGGCCACCGAACATCTCCTTCTTTAGACACGCAAACAGTACCAACAGATGTGACTCTACAATCCTGCGAAACTGAAGCATCAGTTTGGACTACAATATCCTCCATCACCACGTGACAAGGGTTAGAGGTAGTTTGCAGGTATTCCTCTGTCATCCGCTTCACTCGACGGACCAAAGCATCCACAGAATCCCCAAAGACATCAAACACTAACCGGTTCCTGTCCTTCCATATCTCCCATAATCCATAACCGATGAACGATTTGGTTTGTCGCAGCTCTGGCCTCGACGATGAAGATCGTGAAAGAATATCCCAACAAGTCTCAGCATTCCACCCAACATACTCCGACCAACAATCCATCAATAGGGCATCAAAGCAGCAACCTATCCACACACAACCAAGGAGAGCATGGTCAACAGTCTCTATCTCTGACAAGCACCAAGGGCACTCCCTATCCGAAGATTCGCAGAATCGCCAAATAAAATCTCGCACCGGGAGACGGTCATGACCAACCTTCCACAAGAAATGCTTGACCCGAGAGCCAGTGGGTAGCCTCCATATACCATTCCAGAAACCTTCATCACCCAACCTCAATTGACCCAGCTTGCGGCTAAGAAGAAAAAGATATGCACCAACCGTAGTAATGGATCCTCGGCTATTGAAACTCCAACACACAACATCCCTGCCATTAGGCACTTCCATAGCCATGATCATATGCACAAGTTCCAAATTAAAGTAATCGAGAACTTTAGCAACATTCCAACGCCCATCCACTCGGAAATAAGAGATAACAGCCGATCCCAAGCAGTTCACAGACGAGAACAATGACGTATAATGTATCAAAGGCTCCTGTAGCATCCACCTATCAAAGAGAAAACTGATACGGCTGGCACCCTTAGGACTAACAGAGAACCCGCCACGCACTCCGTCGGCAGCCTCACATATCCTCGCTCAATCCACAGAGGACCTTCTTGTGTCACGCCTCGAGGGGAGCAACTCCTTCCATCGGTATTTAGCAAATGCCAAGCTTCTCCATAAAGAAGGCTTATCTTCCATCAGTAGAGCTACCCGCTTGGCTTTTAATGCAACCTTCCAAGTGCTCAAGTCACGAACCCCTAGTCACCCTGCTTCCTTAGGTTGACAAACAACCTCCCATGAGACCCGGTTAAAGCCTCCCTTCTTCCCTTGCTATAGAAAATCCCAGAACATACACTCGATTCTCCTAATCACGGCCGCCGGCAAATGAGTAGTACACATAACATAAGCCGGAATGGGCTGCAGCACAAATTTCAAAATAGTAACTCTATCAGTTTCCGATAATCGCTTTCCTTGCCAAGAAAGGATCTTACTTGCCAACTTCTCAAGAAGAGGGGTGAAGTCAACCGCCGTGAGTCACTTCAATAACATAGGCACACCAAGATAAATCCAAGCTTCAGATGCTTCTCCCACTCCAAGAATATGGCAAATGGCCTCATTTCTATCAAATCCCACCGTACGTGAGAACATGGGGTTTGACTTGAGGGGATTCATTTCCAAGCCGGAGAGGGGCTTGAAGTTCATAAGTTTTTGTTTCAAGTTCCTCGTCTCCATACAAGTCGCACGGGTTACAAAGAGGCAATCGTCGGCGAGAAGATGCGATAAAGAAAAATCCGAGTTCTTGAACCGAAGACCAATCAGTGCCGAGTCATGCTCCTTAAGTAATCTAGAAAGAACTTCTTGGACAACAAGAAAGAGGTAAGGCGAAAGAGGATCGCCTTGCCTCAACCCGCACTTGGACTCCAACCTTCCATGAAGCTTCCCATTAATGATAAAAGAAAAGCGGGGTCCCTTGACACATGCCATAGCCCAACTGACATATCTATTCGAGAAATTCATAGCGATGAGGGTACGCTCGAGGAATGACCGCTCCACCTTATCGTAGGTATCATGAGGCTCTTGGTTTTAGGTGCTTCTCGTACCGAATGAGCGGCCTCCAAAGCGGCATCAATATTGCCGTGAATAGAGCGGCCCGACAAGAATGCCGATTGCTCAAGCCCAATAATGGAGTCTAAAGCAATCAACATCCTCTTTGCAATAATGGTAGTAGCCACCTTATACCCAACATTACAAAGGTTTATTGGCCGAAAATCCTTAACAACTTTCGGAAATTTACATTTGGAAATGAATGGGATAAATGTCTCATTCCATGAGGACAGAAGGCGACCAATCCGAAAGAAACTTTGAACCATAGCCACAAGTTCGGCCCCTACAACCTCCCAATGCATAGAGTAGAATTCAATAGGTATTCCATCCGGACCGGAGCATCTATTCTTTCCCATAGCAAGGACCACATCTTTGATCTCGTTGGGACTAACCTCTTCAATCATGGCCTCATGGAGGCCGACAGCTACCAAAGGCAACTCCGGCAAAGCAAGGTTCTGAGTGTAGCCTCCACCAGCCCATAACTCAACATAGTATGCAATAAAGGCCCCTCCAATCTCCTTCTGATCCTCCAAAACTGTGCCTTGACCAACAAGCAGCTCCTTAACTCTAAAACGATGACACCTGCTAGCAGCCATCTTATGAAAAAAGGCCGAATTCCTATCCCCAAACTTCATCCAATTTCCTCTAGACCGTTGCCCAACAATGATTTCTTGCTTCATAACTGCCTCAACCCGGCGAGCCTCTATATCCTTCTTGAAGCACTCCTCTTCATCTAACAGACCAAGGCTTTCCTTTTTTCTATAGATACCTTCTAAGCAACTCTCTAGACTCTTACCAAACCCAAAGTTATCCACTGAAGACTCTCGCTTATCCCAACCCTTGACGATCTTCTTCAGCTCCTTGATACAAGTCACAAAACTATAGTGCAAATTTCCTTGAGACGGTTGACTCCAAATCCGGCGAATAAGGCATTTGAAAGTACTATTTTTCATCCACCAATGTTGAAGATGAAATATACCAGGGCCTTCAATCACACTCCCACCCTCATCAAAGGAGATCAAGAGGGGAGCATTGTCAGACGGCACCCGTGCAAGGTGTTTCACCTTAGTACCATTTAACATGACTTTCCATTGATCGTTACAGAGTGCACGATCAAGTTGTTCAAGAATCTTGGCGCTCCCGTCTTGGTTGTTGGTCCATGTACAACATGGTCCAGAGAAACCCAAATCCATCAGGCCTGTAGAACAAAGGAAGCGAAAAAAAAGTCACGCTCCGAAGAGTCAAAAGAGAAGGGAACTCCACCGCGCTTTTCCTCAGCCGATTGGATCACATTGAAGTCACCCACTATCAGTTGGGGCAATTCAACAGAGGCCATCCGAGAAAGAACATCCCAGAGCTCTCGCCTGTCTACTGCCCTCCTAGCACCATAGACCGCCGAAATCACCCAGGATCCTACAGTAGGATCAATTACAATTCCATGAACTGCCTGTCTAGAGATTTGGATGAAGAAGACATAACCAACATCTAATCTCCAAGTGGCAAGAATTCCTCCTAGCCTGCCCACCACCGACACCAAAAAACAACACAATGACTACCCAAGACGACTACGAACCTGGTCAAGGTTATCTTCAACAACCAACGAGTCCAAGATGAACGCAAAGGAAGGAGAGTATTCTCGAATTACCCAGTGGCAGGTGGTGACGACCCTCTCCGCCCCAGCCCCACGACAGTTCCATGCAAGAACTTTCATGGATTAACTGACTTGAATGCCCATATGCTCATTTGGCTTGTTTGGCTCCTCCACAGCAATGTCACATGCATCATCTGGACCAACATCGTCATCATCAAGCTCCTCATCATACCAATCAAACCTCTCCCCTCAATCCCCGATAACCTCCGCAAACCGACTGGCGTCAAAAACAGGAGTATCTGCATTCGTTAACCCTCGGTTCGGTCTGGTTGCTGCTGGACCGCGTATGACATTCGTTAACGTGTGAAAACGTATTGTTAAAGCACGTATAATATAATATAGACCACGCAAAGTTAGTGGACAAATTGAAAAGCTACGATTGTTATAAAAATCATGTCAAATTTTCCATGTTTAGTTTATAATGATCAGACGAGCTGGTGATCTGGTGACACCATGCATTATGTATAGAGTTTACAGCCTATATACATATATATATATATATGTGGCCGATGTGATTAATATATAATGTAGACACGTTATCAAGGAAAATTAATTAGTAGCTGTGGGACCAAATAGTCTCCTATGCAAGGATTCATTTGTTGTCGTACACTCGTACTGTATCATTAGCGGCTCTAAAGCACTATAGAAAAAACTATTAAGCGACCCATATTTCCTGTCTGTCACACGTGGGAAACACACACGCTCCTGTTTCCTTGGATCACTAGACACGTGTGGTAACATTGTGATGCACGTGTTATAACTCACAAGTGACTCCCAAGATATACAATGAAAGGGGTCCCAATCGTCCCAAATTAGCACCTCGTTTCTCTTACATAAATCTGACGCTAATAATTTGTCCAGCTTTGAGATGCAGTTTTACTGATGTGGCTTACAATTGATTACAAATGAATACATTCACAAAAATTCCTCCAATCCTGTATCTTCATTGCATGTAGAAAGGACATAGCAATAAGCAAATATGACATCTGATCTACCCATAACATCTTTTTTTTTTTTTTTTGATTAGATAAGCCATAACATCTCAGACATGTAATTAATCTGAAATTGCCATACAGAAAATTCTTAACAGAGACCATCCATCCCAGAATTCACAATACTTTAAAATAAGTTTTTAGTAATATATTCTGAAATCTCGGATAGTCATGCAATCTTGAAAACAAAGAACGCTGGGAATTTATATATAATGATCTTTAGATGTAAACTTGAGATTCACATCTTAATTACATGCACACCGTTCTTCTCGTGAAGAACTCAAAGACCTATATATATATATAGTTCGAGGTCGAAACAGAGAACAAATAGCAACTTAATTGCATGCATGGTTTAAGATCAGAGACTCTGAATGGCCTTCTTCTCCTTGAGGAAACGCTTGCAAACCTTCTCTCAAAACTTCCTGTCTGGTTCAGCTTCTTCCAACATCGATCTTTCTCGCATGATCTGCAAAAGCTCCCTGATACATAAGCCAACAGTTATATATTGAGCTAGATTGACGGAGAAAATAAACACTGATGTTTCTGAAAACGGATCTCTGTTTTCTGGATCAAGTGATCAGAAAGTCCTGGAGACTGGTTGGTCACATCCCCAGAATTGATATGGATGGAACTCCTAGAAGGTGATACATATCATAAAGGCCTACTAAATATTGTCGCTGAAAAATTGCCTTGTATAAGACATGATTCCACCTGCCATCAAACCATGTTTATGTAATTGCAGCATTGGATTATGAGCTGCTCTTTGGCTGCTCTTTAGATTCTCCACACATTCAAAGCTTTTATTTAACATTCCAATTTTATTTTTTTCTTTGCTAGTGCTACGCAACATAACCAGCTCCAGAAAAGAAGAACTCTGGATCAATTCAAGTATGATATGGAAAATGTTTAACTTATGTCTAAAAGTTTTTTGGCTGTTGTTATTTCCATAGCAAGATAACATCCTTGATTTGATGAAGCAAGTAAGTCACATCGAACCATCAGGTGATACGTCCATTCTATCTTTTATTTTAGTAAAAATTGATTTCGGCAGCAAATTTATCAGTCCAAGGCGTCTCACTACCAGCATCTATAATTGACAATCAAAAACCTTGTGTAAGTTTTTTGCCCCTATCTGAATGATTACAGATAGGTAGTTCCTTTTGGTATTGGCTGAGAAGCTATCTTCGATATCCAGATTAAGGATAATTAGAACACTCAATGAAAAATTCTCATAAAAAGTCTTATTTCAGCACCTTTTTTGTCCATACCAAACATATTACCTATGGTATGGAGAAACGTTGAGAACAATTTGAAAATGAGAAAGCGCACTACTTTTCAAGTTTTAGCTAATATGAGGTTTAGTGTCTATTATAGATCTGAAATGTGAGATACATAATTTCTTCTGAAACAATTTACATCCCTATTAGTTTTTAGTAGCATAATCGAAATAGAGCATATATTCAAGCTTTAGGTTTGAGAGGATGTACCAGGAGAATTTTCCCTCCTTCCTTGCAGCTAGAAGCGTCAAATGAAAGGGAGAAAGAACTAATCCGGAGCATTTCAGATCTACAATTGAGGTACGTACTTTACGCCGTAGCCTGTAGTATTGCTGTAGAAACAAAAATAATCTTAATAATGCCTACAAGAAGCACCTCATGATCAGGTCAAGTAGAGATGCTGTATGAATCCTTTTCAACACATAGACCCTCAAATTCAGTTGTGTAAATCATAGTTAAATTTGCTACCTTCATCTGCAGGCTTTCACTGGCACAGGAAGAGCTACAAAAGCTGAAAACAAAGAAAGTCGAGGTTTTTACTTTAAAAACTTTTTTTGTTGTATTGAAACCCTCTTTCCTTATCAAATAAAATTGCTGAATAAGAACGCGTTAATACAGGTGTGAAAAATGACTTTTGAGTGCTGAGGATGGTAGAATCAGGGTAGAAAGTACAGCCTATACAGCTAATCAAGCAAGCTAGAAAGAGTCCTGAGGATTTCATCTGCCCTGTTTTACGTTCTAACCCAATTGTACATAATGGTTTGACATTTGTGGTTAGGTAGCTGTGTGTAGCGCTTATACAACTGTATTTGTTTGCTTTGAATGCACTTGATCTCCAATGGAGTTAGCCATAGCCTTTTCTTCTCCTTTCGAAGATTACTACTCCTTGGTTAATGAATTCAAGGACCCACTATTGGAACATTGGATGAGAGTAGAGATGAAAGGGAGCGAGATCCAACCCAAGAATCACAATATGCCATTCATTTTTGTCACAGGATGAACCTGAAATGCAATTTTCTTGAGTTACAACAGAGAATCTGATGTTTTCAATTTCACAGCTCTTTCGGCCAAACTTTTGTTCATTGAACCTCAGGAAACAGAAATATGTTTGAGTGAAATTGTTTCAGAAACGTACAAGAAGAATGGACCTTGCGGGCAGAAGAAAAATAATAAGAATGTGCTGTTGCCTTTGGAGATGCTTCTAGCAAGAGATACTGTAGCTTCTGTTTCCATCCTCTCCGATGCTACTTTCAGCTTCTGCTTCAGGAGTAACATTTATGGATTTCACAGTCTCTTCGTTCCTCCAGTGGTTTTCGGCCTCTGCAAAATGCAAGCATTTGGGAAAGTTGTTAATGTTAATTGTTATGTCTCAGAAAACAATTGAAGTGATCTTAAAAAGTTGAGAAGAGCAATTCAAGTAATCCTAGTTTTCTACCCATGATATGCATTTTGATCAAGTGGAGCAATTAATTGGTTATACCTTACTACTATCTATGTCAGTGTAAAACCAACATCACATACTATTAACCCTTCCGATCCATCATAAGGTGCTTCTCAAACTGTCCTTCAGTTCCTTTAGTGCCCTTTGCTCCACTTGACGGAAATTTCAAATCCACTTGATGGACATTTCAAAGGACTACCTGGATTGATTTCAGTGGAATTCAAGACGTTGCAAAAGCTGCACCCAAGTTTTATACATCTGCAGAATAAGTATTTTCCTGTGGAAAGGATGTTTGCAAAGAATCAGCATTTTTGTATGGCAGATTGATAAGTCTATTTGCTACAGAAAAACAAATTGCAAGATAAAAGTAATGTGCAGTCCAGCTCAAAACCCCAAGCTATTATATTATCATGAAAGAGGTTTGGAAACCTGCAGTTCAATGCAGATTGTCCTAAAGCAGTAACATCAAATTAAAGAGAAGAAATCAAAGCACCAAAAGATATACATTACTTTGAGGTGAATAAGATGCAATTCATAGATGGAAACCTACAATCTTATCTAACGAATTCACTTGCACTCATTTTTAGCAAACTGATTGAGTCACAAACATTACCAGTTGGAGTGTCACTATCTGAGGTTAGGCTTTTCACAAAACCAGAAGAAGCATCTCCCTTCAGCATCTGGAGTTCCATGCCAAATCAAATTTCTTTGAGAGTTACTAATGTTTTACTATTTACGACTTCACGGATTTTGTTCATTGATATATGCATAGAGGTGAGAAGGGCCATACCTCTTCAAATCTGATATTAAAACAGGTATCCAAATCGCAGGAGATTGCCCACCACTTTGTATGCAGGAATTCAAATCGAAATGCTTTCAAAAGATGTTCGATGATCGAAGCTCATTGACAACTATCTGATTTGAAATAGAAGGCCATTTTAAAGTTCAAATCCAGGAATACTGTGATTTGAAATACACACTATAGAAACAAGACCTCAGCAGCTAATTTATATAGCAAGCAATCAATTTCCTAGCTTAAAAGCTCAATTAATCAACAAAAAAAAGAATCGGAATAATATAGATATATGTGTAAATTGAGGAGGTTATTTACTAAAGAGTAAGACGAGTATCCAATAGTGGCGGCGATGAAGCTAAGCTAGTGAAATGCTGTCTCTGTTTCTTCTCTTCACGGATAAATAAAGACCAAGGGGCTAGGAAGCAACATGAAGAGATGTGCCTTTCCTTTCTTTACAAGAGAAGATTGAAACATATATAATAAAGGTACGCAGAGAGAGAGAGAGAGAGAGAGAGAGATACATTGAGGGAGGGAAGCATAGAAACCACTGGCAGGATCTAATTAGGCTATCCGGGCATACTCGATGTGGGAAATTTTGTGCCAATCAGGTCCTGTCTCCTTTTGGCAGCGCTCCTTCAATACTGGATGGCATTCTGTCATTACCAAGGATGTGAGGGAGGTGGGCAGGCCCTTCTCTGGCAGCGACTGGATCTCTGAGCAGTTCTGTATATACAACTGTCCGAGGGAGGAAAGAGTGTGCAGTTCTGGTGGGAGGGAAAGAAGATTCTTACAGCCAATGATATATAGTCTTCCCAGGGAGGTGAGATCTTGCAATACAGCTTGCTCCTCAGCTCCACTAAACATAGCAGATTGCAAAGAATTTGAGATCCATAGTTCCAAGAGGAATCGCAGTCTTCCTCTTAGAGGCTGCAACGTGAGCATAGATGTATCGTCAACGGTTAGATGAACGAGAGAAGGGAACGCATCCTCCCGATCATCATCCCCTTGGGCGGGATGCAGCTGTGAGGATGCTGCAGCCAGCACCAGCTTCGGGCACTTCCATATGAAGAGCCTCTGGAGCGATGGAAGAGCCTGTAGTCCTTCCAACGTCATCAACTCTTGACAGTCGTAAAGATACAAATACTCAAGTGCTGTCAGCTGACGCATCACCTCTCTCCTCGGGAGGGATGTTATGTGCGGGCAGTCTGCTATCCCCAAATAGGTGAGAGAGGTGAGGTTCAGCAAGCATCTTGGGAGTGGGATCCATCTGATGAGTTGGCCACATGATAAGAAATCAAGATATTTCAGGGATGAGGGAAGGAGCTGGATGTTGTTGTTGCTGTTATCCCCGCCACCACCACCACCACCATGATGATCTTCTTCTTCATCCACCTGCTGCTGCGCCAGAACCACGGAGGATCCGAGCTCGGGGCACATCAAGATTTCCAACTTCTCCAGAGAGACGAGGTGTTTTAGCCTCTCGACTGGCATAGAGGTCAATTCTTTGCAATTCGCGATGCTCAGTGTCGCAAGTGACAGGGGAAGGTGGATTGATATATTTCTCAGTTTCGGGCATTCTCGAATTGTAAGCTCGCGCAGAGATGGGAACGCATCCTCCTGATCATCATCTCCTTGGGTGGGCTGCAGCTGTGAGGATCCGAGCTTGGGGCACTCACAGATTTCCAACCTCTCCAGGGAGACGAGTTGTCCAAGCAGTAGAACTAGACGTTCCCAGCAGTCCAAGCTTCTACAATTCCAAAACCGCAAACTCTTCAGATTTGAGAGGTGTTGGATATTGGACCAGCTTGGAAATCCAACACCCCCATATCCATCGATATCAAGGGATTTGATATTGGGAGGTGGTTCCAAGCCTTCAAGGACCTCTTCATCGTCGATCGGCAAGTTGGGGTTGGGGTCGTCGCTCCTACTAGATGACCATGACAAGTGTAATTCATCAATGTGAAGTTTGTCTCTGAGGTTAGCACCGCTGATGGCATCGTTCTTGTTCTCCACATTCTCAAGATTGGTTATTCGAAGACGCCCACGGAGCTGATTCATATCCCTCAATTCTATGATCTTGTGCCCGTCTTCTTTTTTCACTTCATAGTTCATGTTTAGTTCTTGGAGAGAGGTGAGCTTTCCTATTCCTCCTATTTGGGAAATCACGTGATCTGCTGCACTTAGATGTCTCAAGGAAATCAACTTGGAGATGTCACCTGGCACGCTTTTAATTCGACAGCCGGTTACATCTAGCAATTGGAGATTGTAAAGATGACACAAAGATTCTGGCAACATCACCATATTTTTATTCCAAGAGACATCCAAGTACCGGAGATGCTTCAGGTTTCCAATGCTCTCAGGCAACTCCTTCAAACCACACTTCTGAAGAACCAACACCCGTATGCTTGTTAGTTCAACAAAAAACTCATGCAAAGCCTGACAACTGTTATAATCAAGTATAGCTGTACCACGGAGGACAAGGGTTCGTAGCTTCTTAAACTCACACATATTTTTTAATGTCAACAGCTTCCACCCATTTGTATATAATATTGATGACAGATGGCGAATTGTACATGGGATGCTTTCTGACATGACATCCTCCATTCTACGACATTCTTCTTTTGAGACGTACTGTGCCATATCATGTAACAAGTCATGAATTACGAAGTCAGGCTTCGAATATTTTTGTTGTTGTTGTTGAAAGAATGATCTAAACACTAGGTCTTGGACATAGTAGCTGCCGACATCTTCCGGTCGCTCGCTTGCATCGGCCTTAATGAAACCTTGTGCCATCCACATCTTCACTAGCTGAAGTTCTTCGAACTTATAGTCCTTGAGAAACAATGAACAATAAGCAAAACATTGCTTCAACTGCCCAGGCAGCTGCCTATAACTCAACTCCAACACCGGCATAATGTCATTTTGGTCTTGTCGGAGTTGCCATATTTCACTATGCATAATGCTTTCCCAGTATTTCTCATCAAATTGAACACTTAACAATCTCCCCAGTGTCTTTGCAGCCAAAGGCGATCCCCTCAATCGGTTTGCTATTACCTTACCAATTGCCACCAACTTTGGATGGTCTTCATAGCTCCTGCTACCAAATGCGCAACTTCTGAAGAATGCCCGGTACTCTTCCTCAGCCAAGCCCTCCAAAAGTACAGGATGTATAGTGCATATAATGCTGGCAATTTTCTCAGATCGAGTCGTCACCAGGATTTTGCTTTCTTGGGACCCAAATGCTAATGGGGCACATAGTCTCTCCCACTTAGCACGATCCTCACTCCAAAGATCATCGAGGACGAGTAGAAATCTCTTGCGTAGAATTTTCTCCTTGAGTGTATGTTGGAGCGCATCCAAGCTTGCAATATTCGGTCTCTGTTTGCATGCAGCCTCAATGATGTCGCACGTCAGCCGTTTCACTTCAAAGTTTTCAGAGACACAGACCCACATCTTTAGCTCAAAATGATTCTGTATGGTGTCGTGGTTGTACACATGCTGAGCCAAAGCAGTCTTGCCCACTCCTCCCAAACCAACTATTGGGAGGACTCTTGGATTCTTCATATTATTAGACCCGGATCCTTCTTCAACCGAATTCAGCAACGAATCTATTATCTTCTGAATCTCTTCATCTCGACCAACAAATTGATCAGATATGTGAAGGAAGGAGCTGGTCTGTCTGTGATCAGGAATCCCTTGTGGCGTTGCAGTGACATCCGCTGGCAACCTGTCGAGAATAGGACTCACCTCATCATCAAGCATATCTAACCTCGCCCGGATCTCCCTCACCTTACTTGCAGCATCAGCAGCATTCACACTATGCAACTTCTTGCCCTCTTTTCCCCTGCCCCTCTTTCTTCTTCTTTTTCTTTTCTTTTGTAACCCAGCCCCCGGGTTCATCTAACCAAAAAAAAAAACTTCTTGCCCTCAACTAGCTGAAAAGCTCAAGTAATCAACAAAAAAGAAAAAAGCAAAAAACAAAAGATTCTTTAGGCCCTGTTTTCCCCCAAACAAGATTAGGGTTAGGTAATGAAAAATAAAAAATAAAAAATAAAAAGCCAAAAACAAAAAAATTCAGCGGACTTAAAAGATTCTTTAGGATCTCTAATAAGAGCTGGGAAAGAGAGGAAATGACTTGCCTGGGGGTTATCGCTCTCCATCTTCACCCTTAAGACCTCGTACTCGAACTCCTCCAGCAAATCCTCGGCATCATATACGGCATCCTTGAGTTCCCGAAGCTGCTCGTCGAGGCGGCCGCTAACTTCCGCCCGCTTCCCCTCGGCGATGCTGAGGAGGGCGTCGATCTTAACCAGGGAACCCCTCAGCTTCCTTATGTCGTCCTGAAGGCCTGTCCGCAGCGCGTACTGCTTCACCGCCGGCGAGCTGACCAACTCCACCAGCCTCTTGATGGTGCCGGAAGCAAAGCATCCGACGATCGTCAATCCGGTCGACATTTTCGCACACAAAAAACTTGCCTCCACCTTCTACTCTTCTCAAATCTCTCTCTCTATATCCCTCTCTTGAGAACAGAGTGATGCAGCAAGCAAGCAATGGCGAGAGAGAGTTTCCAGCCTCCGCCTGTTCTTCTCCTAGCTAGATCTCTCTTAATTCAGAAGCAGTGTGAAGCACCAACCAATAATGGCGAGAACAGCTCCGTTAAAAGTCTTCCGAATAGGATAAGGTGGCAAGAATATTCCACATCATTTATGTCCATTGAAGCAAAGCATAGTAGAAAGGACTGGAGTCTGGAGGGACCCATGAAGGAAGAAGGCATCATCATATCAACGAAGCTGTGCAGCAGCTGATGGGTCCATTCAGTAGACAGACAGGTAATTACTCATGCAGCTGGTGGCTTTGGATTCGATTCCAATTAGGCAGGCATAACAACTACTCATGGTTGCATTTAACTCAACCTTGCAGGGCATGCTATCAATATCTCGAAACGCCGTCGAGCTGTTGAAGGCCTACATATTAAGCCATGCATGCATGCATGCTTGGTTATGCATTGGAGCCAGCTGATTAGGCTACATTTCTTGCTGTCTCTTAACGGATGGTTGCAGCCATGATGGATAATTAGTATGTGACTAGCTAATTGAGGTGAGAAAGATTAATATCTATCTTAATTAAGACACACAAAGATTCCACACATATCGTCCACAAAAGGGGCCTTAACTTAATCCCGGGAAGTTGTCTGGCTGCCTTCCGATGAAAGTGGTCCATTATGCTGTCCAGAAACTAGTACATCAATAATGGAGGCCGTCCACTAGAGGCGACCGCTGACCAGGTGCGTGAGGTGACATGATAGAAAAAAATAAATACATAAATTTGGAAAAGGAGTTTTAATATTTAATCCTCAATTTAAAAAAAACAATTAGATTAGAAATACTTATGCAGTAATTTTGTTCACCTTCTATTGAAGACTACTCCCTCGGTGAATGATGGATCAACACGTAAAAACTAACGCATTGTTGAACATTGGATGAATGTAGGATGAAAAGGGATGAAAGGAAGCGAGATCCATGCCAAGAATCAGCTGGCATAGGGTCATGACCAAGATCCAACGTCTAATTCTTGGGATCCCAAACAAGAACTCGCATTAACAAAAAGTAGCAGCTTGATGCTGAGCTTGTATCAGTGCATAGTAACAACATCCTGGTGTTGTGTTCAGTTGCTGTATCTTTCCATTCAACAGTGTCTACCCTGGTTCTGGTTTGATAAATGCATAGCTCCAAAAAAGAACTCTGATCAATTCAAGTATGATATGGAAAATGTTGTACAACTTATGTCTAAAAGTTTTTTGGCTGTTGCTATTTTCATAGCAAGATAACATCCTTGATTTGATGAAGCAAGTGAGTCACATCGAACCATCAGGTGATGCGTCCTTTCTATCTTTTATTTCAGATCAATTTTTGACCTTTTTGTCATGTTAGTAGAAATTGATTTTGGATTTTCAGCAAATTTATCAGTCGAAGGTGTCTCACTACCAGCATCTATAATTGACAATCAAAAACCTTGTGTAAGTTTTTGACCCTATCTGAATGATTACAGATAGGTAGTTCCTTTTGGTATTGGCTGAGAAGCTATCTTTGATATCCAGATTAAGGATAATTAGAACACTCAATGAAAAATATCTCATAAAAAGTCTTATTTAATCACCTTTTCTGTCCATACCAAACATATTACCTATGATATGGAGATACGTTGAGAACAATTTGAAAATGAGAAAACGCACTACTTTTCAAGTTTTAGCAAATATGAGGTTTAGTGCCGCCTATTATAGATCTGAAATGTGAGATACATGATTTCTTCTGAAACAATTTACATCCCTATTAGTTTTTAGTAGCATAATCGAAATAGAGCATATATTCAAGCTTTTAGGTTTGAGAGGATGTACCACGAGGGTTTTCCCTCCTTCCTTGCAGCTAGAAGCGTCAAATGAAAGGGAGAAAGAACTAATCCGGAGCATTTCAGATCTACAATTGAGGTACTGTACTTTACGCTGTAGGCTGTGGTATTGCTGTAGAAACAAAAATAATCTTAACATTGCCTACAAGAAGCACCTCATGATCAGGTCAAGTAGAGATGCCTGTATGAATCCTTTTCAACACATAAACCCTCAAATTCAGTTGTGTAAATCATAGTTAAATTTGCTACCTTCATCTGCAGGCTTTCACTGGCACAGGAAGAGCTACAAAAGCTGAAAACAAAGAAAGTCGAGGTTTTTACTTTAAAAACTTTTTTTGTTGTATTGAAACCCTCTTTCCTTATCAAATAAAATTGCTGAATACGAACGCGTTAATACAGGTGTGAAAAATGACTTTTGAGTGCTGAGGATGGTAGAATCAGGGTAGAAAGTACAGCCTATACAGCTAATCAAGCAAGCTAGAAAGAGTCCTGAGGATTTCATCTGCCCTGTTTTACGTTCTAACCCAATTGTACATAATGGTTTGACATTTGTGGTTAGATAGCTGTGTGTAGCGCTTATACAACCGTATTTGTTTGCTTTGAATGCACTTGATCTCCAATGGAGTTAGCCATAGCCTTTTCTTCTCCTTTCGAAGATTACTACTCCTTGGTTAATGAATTCAAGGACCCACTATTGGAACATTAGATGAGAGTAGAGATGAAAGGGAGCGAGATCCAACCCAAGAATCACAATATGCCATTCATTTTTGTCACAGGATGAACCTGAAATGCAATTTTCTTGAGTTACAACAGAGAATCTGATGTTTTCAATTTCACAGCTCTTTCGGCCAAACTTTTGTTCATTGAACCTCAGGAAACAGAAATGGTAGATGTTTGAGTGAAATTGTTTCAGAAACGTACAAGAAGAATGGACCTTGCGGGCAGAAGAAAAATAATAAGAATGTGCTGTTGCCTTTGGAGATGCTTCTAGCAAGAGATACTGTAGCTACTGTTTCCATCCTCTCCGATGCTACTTTCAGCTTCTGCTTCAGGAGTAACATTTATGGATTTCACAGTCTCTTCGTTCCTCCAGTGGTTTTCGGCCTCTGCAAAATGCAAGCATTTGGGAAAGTTGTTAATGTTAATTGTTATGTCTCAGAAAACAATTGAAGTGATCTTAAAAAGTTGAGAAGAGCAATTCAAGTTATCCTAGTTTTCTACCCATGATATGCATGGAGCAATTAATTGGTTATACCTTACTACTATCTATGTCAGTGTAAAACCAACATCACATACTATTAACCCTTCCGATCCATCATAAGGTGCTTCTCAAACTGTCCTTCAGTTCCTTTAGTGCCCTTTGCTCCACTTGACGGAAATTTCAAATCCACTTGATGGACATTTCAAAGGACTACCTGGATTGATTTCAGTGGAATTCAAGACGTTGCAAAAGCTGCACCCAAGTTTTATACATCTGCAGAATAAGTATTTTCCTGTGGAAAGGATGTTTGCAAAGAATCAGCATTTTTGTATGGCAGATTGATAAGTCTATTTGCTACAGAAAAACAAATTGCAAGATAAAAGTAATGTGCAGTCCAGCTCAAAACCCCAAGCTATTATATTATCATGAAAGAGGTTTGGAAACCTGCAGTTCAATGCAGATTGTCCTAAAGCAGTAACATCAAATTAAAGAGAAGAAATCAAAGCACCAAAAGATATACATTACTTTGAGGTGAATAAGATGCAATTCATAGATGGAAACCTACAATCTTATCTAACGAATTCACTTGCACTCATTTTTAGCAAACTGATTGAGTCACAAACATTACCAGTTGGAGTGTCACTATCTGAGGTTAGGCTTTTCACAAAACCAGAAGAAGCATCTCCCTTCAGCATCTGGAGTTCCATGCCAAATCAAATTTCTCTGAGAGTTACTAATGTTTTACTATTTACGACTTCACGGATTTTGTTCATTGATATATGCATAGAGGTGAGAAGGGTCATACCTCTTCAAATCTCATATTAAAACAGGTATCCAAATCGCAGGAGATTGCCCACCACTTTGCATGCAGGAATTCAAATCGAAATGCTTTCAAAAGATGTTCGATGATCGAAGCTCATTGAGAACTATCTGATTTGAAATAGAAGGCCATTTTAAAGTTCAAATCCAGGAATACTGTGATTTGAAATACACACTATAGAAACAAGACCTCAGCAGCTAATTTATATAGCAAGCAATCAATTTCCTAGCTTAAAAGCTCAATTAATCAACAAAAAAAAGAATCGGAATAATATAGATATATGTGTAAATTGATGAGGTTATTTACTGACCAGTAAGAAGAGTATTATCCAATAGTGGCGGCGATGTAGCTAAGCTAGTGAAATGCTGTCTCTGTTTCTTCTCTTCACGGATAAATAAAGACCAAGGGGCTAGGAAGCAACATGAAGAGATGTGCCTTTCCTTTCTTTTCTTTACAAGAGAAGATTGAAACATATATAATAAAGGTACGCAGAGAGAGAGAGAGAGATACATTGAGGGGGGAAGCATAGAAACCACTGGCAGGATCTAATTAGTGTCTATATGGACATCGTTGATGTGGGAAATTTTGTGCCAATCAGGTCCCGTCTCCTTTTGGCAGCGCTCCTTCAATACTGGATTGCATTTTCTCATATCCAAAATTTTGAGGGAGGTGGGCAGGCCCTTCTCTGGCAGCGACTGGATCTCTGAACAGGGGAATATATCCAACGTTTGGAGGGAGGAAAGAGTGTGCAGTTCTGGTGGGAGGGAAAGAAGATTCTTACAGTCATTGAACGATAGAATTTGCAGGGAGGAGGTGAGATCTTGCAATACAGCTTGCTCCTCAGCACCACTAAACATAGCAGATTGCAAAGAATATTCGATCCGTAGTTCCAAGAGGAATCGCAGTCTTCCTCTTAGAGGCTGCAACGTGAGCATAGATATATCGTCGACGGCTAGAGTAACGATAGATGGGAACGCATCCTCCCGATCATCATCCCCTTGGGCGGGATGCACCTGTGAGGATGCTGCAGCCAGCACCAGCTTCGGGCACTTCGATATGTAGAGCCTCTCGAGCGATGGAAGAGCTTGTAGTCCTTCCAACGTCATCAACTCTTGACAGTCGTGAAGAGACAACACCTCAAGTGCTGTCAGCTGAAGCATCACCTCTCTCCTCGGGAGGGATTTTATGTGCGGGCAGTCTGCTATACTCAAATGGATGAGAGAGGTGAGGTTCAGCAAGCACCTTGAGAGTGGGATCCATCTGATGAGTTGGCCACATGATGACAAATCAAGTTTTCTCAGGGATGAGGGAAGGAGCTGGATGTTGCTGTTGTTGTTATCCCCACCACCACCACCACCACCATGATAATCTTCTTCTTCATCCACCTGCTGCTGCGCCAGAACCACGGAGGATCCGAGCTCGGGGCACTCCCAGATTACCAACCTATCCAGAGAGACGAGGTGTTTTAGCCTCTCGACTGGCATATAGGCCAATTCTTTGCAATTCTCGATGTTCAATTTCGCAAGTGACAGAGGAAGGTGGGTTGATATATTTCTCAGTTTCGGGCATTCTTCAATTCTAAGCTCGCGCAGAAGAGGGAAGAATGGGACGTCGTATTCTCCTCCTCCTCCTCCTCCAGACCACTCTTCCCATCCTTGCATGTCATAGAATGTTAGCTCCTCAACTGATGGAAAGCCCTTGAATAATTCATCATCAATTTTCTTCATTGCTGGAATCGAACTGAAACTCAGAGACTTGAGGTAGGGCAGCTGTCCAAGCACTAGAACTAGACGCTCCCAGCAGTCCAAGTTTCTACAATTCCAAAACCGCAAACTCTTCAGATTTGAGAGGTGTTGGATATTGGACCAGCTTGGAAATCCGACACCCCTATATCCATCGATTCCCAGGAATTTGATATTGGGAGGTGGTTCCAAGCCTTCAAGGACCTCTTCATCGTTGATCATCGGCAAGTTGGGGTCGTCGCTCCTATACTCTTCAGATGACCATGACAGCTCTAATTCATCAATGTGTAGTTTGTCTCTCAGGTTAGCACCGCTGATGGCCTCGTTCTTGTTCTCCACATTCTCGAGATTGCTTATTCGAAGACGCCCACGGAGCTGATTCATATCCCTCAATTCTATAATCTTGTGCCCGTCTTCTTTTTCCACTGCATACTCGTCTAGTTGTCCTTGGAGAGAGGTGAGCTTTCCTATTCCTCTTATTTGGGAAATCACGTCAACTGTTGCAATTAGATGTCTCAAGGAAATCAAGTTGGAGATGTCACCTGGCACGCTTTTAATTGGACAGTAGGATACATCTAGAAATTGGAGATTGTAAAGATGACACAAAGATTCTGGCAACATCACCATATTGTAATTAAGAGAGACATCCAAGTACCGGAGATGCTTCAGGTTTCCAATGCTCTCAGGCAACTCCTTCAAACCACAAAACCTAAGAACCAACACCCGTATGCTTGTTAGTTCAACAAAAAACTCATGCAAAGCCTGACTGTTATAATCAAGTATAGCTGTTCCACGGAGAACAAGGGTTCGTAGCTTCTTAAGCTCACACATATTTTTTAATGTCCACAGCTTCCACTCATTTGTACATATTGATAGATGGCGAATTGTACATGGAATGCTCTCTGACTTAACTTCCTCTATTCTACGACATTCTTCGATTGAGACGTATTGTGCCATATCATGTAACAAGTCATGAATTAGGAAGTAATCCTTGAAGTCATCCTCTAAATATTTTTGTTGTTTTTGTTGAAAGAATGATCTGAACACTAGGTCCTGGAAATAATGGCTGCCGACATCTTCCGGTCGCTCGCTTGCATCGGCCTTAATGAAACCTTGTGCCATCCACATCTTCACTAGCCAATGTTCTTCAAACACATAGTCCTTGGGAAACAATGAACAATAAGCAAAGCACTGCTTCAACTGCCCAGGCAGCTGCTTATAACTCAGCTCCAACACTGGCATAATGTCATTTTGATCTTGTCGGAGTTGCCATATTTCACTATCCATAATGCTTCTCCAGTGCTTCTCATCAAATCGAACACTTAACAAGCTTCCCAGTGTCTTTGCAGCCAAAGGCGATCCTCTCAATCGCTTTGCTATTGACATACCAATTGCCACCAGCTTTGGATGGTTTTCATGACTCCTGCTACCAAATGCGCAACTTCTGAAAAATGCCCAGTAGTCATTCTCAGCTAAGCCCTCCAAAAGTACAGGATGCATAGTGCATACAATGTTGGCAATTTTCTCAGATCGAGTCGTCACCATGATTTTGCTTTCTTGGGACCCAAATTCTAATGGGACACATAGTGTCCTCCACCTAACACGATCCTCACTCCAAATATCATCGAGGACGAGTAGAAATCTCTTGTCTAGAATTTTCTCCTTGAGTGTTTGTTGGAGCGCATCCAAGCTTGAAATATTCGGTCTCTGTTTGCATGCAGCCTCAATGATGTCGCTCGTCAGCCGTTTCACATCAAAGTTTTCAGAGACACAGACACACATCTTTAACTCAAAATGATGTTTTATGGTGTCGTGGTTGTACACATGCTGAGCCAAAGTAGTCTTGCCCACTCCTCCCAAACCAACTATTGGGAGGACTCTTGGATTCTTCATATTATTAGACCCGGATCCTTCTTCAACCGAATTCAGCAACAAATCTATTATCTTCCTTCAACTGAATCTCTTCATCTCGACCAACAAATTGATCAGATATGTGAGGGAAGGAGCTGGTCTCTCTCTCAGGAATCCCTTGTGGTGTTGCGGTGACATCCGCTGACAACGTGGCGAGAATATGACTCACCTCATCAGCAACCATATCTAACCTTTCCCGGATGTCCCTCACCTTACTTGCTGTTGGGAAAATCCCTCCCCATGAGAGATGGTGACAAGAGACGTCGACGAGAAGCGACGAGGACACGCGATGCTGGAAAAACCAAGGTGCAGGAAGCAAGGGATCGATCCTTTGCTTGGAAAGGATTGATCCTCTTCCCACGACAGAAAGCTGGGATGGAAAGGATCGATCCTCTGCTCTATAAGGATCGATCCTCCCAGGCGATTTTTTCCATGACAGGGAGCGTGTTTTGGATGATCGATCCTTACCCTCAAAAGGATCGATCCTCTTCGGGGCGGTCTTTCCTACGGAAGGAAAGGATCGATCCCTTCATGCAAGAAGATCGATCCTTTGCGGAATCCGGGGAAAATTCAAGGGTCCAGATTAATCCGAGTTAGGGTTAATTAGTGGCTATAAATAGGGTTGTTATGTAACCCTAATTGTAGAGAACGTAAGAAGAACGAGGGTTCTCATCTTGGAGGCCTAGAGAGAGGTCTTAGGGCTTGAGAGAAAGCAAGAGGGTTTGAGAGAAAGCAAAGATAGAGAGAGTTCTCTATAGTTCTTCAGGGCTTGATAGAAAGTAGGGCATTCCTTGAGTGAATGTATTTGGGAGGGTTGAGAGAGATTTATATGTGAGAGTTGAGAGATCAAGTCTTGTAAATCTCTTCATATATTGAAGTTTTCTCTCTTCCCGTGGTTTTTCCTTTGCGGTGATTTGCCGGAAGATTTTCCACGTTAAATCTGGTGTCTCTCCTCCTTGTTCTATTTTGGTGCTCTCCCATATTGGTGTGATCCCCGCCGAATTTCCTAACACTTGCGGCATCAGCACCATTCAGACTTTGCAACTTCTTGCCCTCAACTAGCTGAAAAGCTCAAGTAATAATAAAAAAAAGCCAAAAACAAAAAAATTCAGCGGACTTAAAAGATTCTTTAGGATCTCTAATAAGAGCTGGAAAAGAGAGGAAATCACTTGCCTGGGGGTTATCGCTGTCCAGCTTCACCCTTAAGACCTCGTACTCGAACTCCTCCAGCAAATCCTCGGCATCATATGCGGCATCCTTGAGTTCCCGGAGCTGCTCGTCGAGGCAGCCGCTTTCTTCCTCCCGCTTCCGCTCGGCGAGGCGGAGGCGGCCGCCAACCTTATGCAGGGAACTCTTTAGCTTCCTGATGTCATCCTGAAGGCCTGTCCACAGCCCATACTGCTCCACCGCCTGCGAGCTAACCAGCTCCACCAGCCTCTGGATGGCACCGGAAGCAAACCATCCTCCGATCGTCAACCCGGTCGACATTTTCCCACACACAGAACTTGCCTCCGCCTTCTACTCTTCTGAATTCTCTCTCCCTCTCTCTCACTCACTCACTCACTCTCTCTCTCTCTGACTCTCTCTCTATATCCCTCAAGACTCTCTCTGACTCTCTCTCTATATCCCTCTCTTGAGAACAGAGTGATGCAGCAAGCAATGACGAGAGAGTTTCCTGCCTCCGCCTGTTCTTCTGCTAGATCTCTCTTAATTCAGAAACAGTGTGAAGCACCATCAGTGGCGAGAACAACCCCGTTAGTCTTCCGAATAGGATAAGGTGGCAAGATTCCACATCATTTCTTTCCATTGACGCAGGAAAAATGATTCCTAGCCAACCCATTTATTAGTTGGCTGACAGCCAACCTTAGGTGGCTAAGCTTGATTTCCGACATGTGGCAATCAAACTCAGCTCCTTACTTACCCCTTACCCCTTCAGCCGATAGACCCGTTAAACCTTCGACCCATTAAGCCTTCACCCCTTCTCCTTCTCCTGATGGCTCCTCCACCGCCGGTATTTCAGATAGGTCGGATAATGCTGTTGATGTTTTTCAAACATATTTTGGGGTCGCAATCGTTACCATATTGTCGATCTCGTATCGCTATCTTTTCGAGTGCCCTAGTGATCTCCTGCTTCTCACTACTTGTGTTTACTTTTTTTCTTGATTTAATGCTGATTCTTTTCCTAACTTCTACTCTGTCTTTGACATATGATGCCCTATTTTCTTGTATTTCATAATATGCAGTTCTTTTTCTTTTAGAATATCCAGGCTTGAAGCCCATTGATCCTGCTTATGCCTTACCAGTTGATGTAGTGAATCGAATTTTCTTTGGAAAATAGAAGGATCTCTTTGCTTAGGCGGAAAGTGAAATGACCATCCAGAATTTTTTTATTTGAGCCTAGGCTTTTTGATGCTAAGGGGGCCATAAGTTTCATTTATGATTCAAGATATCTGTAGGCCGGCATCGAACATGAATCCATACTCCCAAGGGACCAACATGGCCTGATCAAAGTGCATGCAGATCTCTGTTTCTGAGCTTGTTAACAGGTTTAAACTCACCCTAAAATCAGTAACTGTATATGTCAATGCCCATGAGGGTGTACCTCATTATTTTTGTAAATGGCTTTGGCTTTGTTCTATTGTTTCAAAGGTGTAACTCCTACATTGTATATGTCAAACAATTGTATGCACTTGATGTTATATCAGATATATAAAGGAAATGTTGCCAAAAAATTTCATAAATTTCATTTGTTTTACCTTTTATACTTAGTTTAATGCAAATACAAATCTGTTGAAAAGTTGTCTCAACATTAGCTTAATCTCTCAGCTTCTATTTTCCGGAAGCATTTGTGAACATTAATGAGAACTAGGTGTTGGAGCTGATCCGGGTTTCAAAAAACTCCAAGTCTCGTGATAATCAATTATTGCCACCAAATGACCACTTAAAAGAGCAAACAAAAGATCATAAAATCACAAGCTTAATAAAACAGTGTTGAGCATAACCATATCATTATTCTACTGAAGACAACTTTACAGTAGGATACAACACATACACATCAGTTACAAAAATTGCCGTTATCACAACAACTAGAACCCAAGTGAAGATGTGCATTTCACATAATTGGTCGTGCATCACTTGGAATTGTACATATTGTTTTGACATTTGCGGTTAGGTAGCTGTTTATAGCGCGTATACAACTGTATTTGTTTGCTTTGAATGCACTTGATCTCCAATGGAGTTAGCCATAGCTTTTTCTTCTCCTTTCAAAGATTACTACTCCTTGGTTAATGAATTCAAGGACCCACTATTGGAACATTGGATGAGAGTAGAGATGAAAGGGAGCGAGATCCAACCCAAGAATCACAATATGCCATTCATTTTTGTCACAGGATGAATCTGAAATGCAATTTTCCTGAGTTACAACAGAGAATCTGATGTTTTCAATTTCACAGCTCTTTCAGCCAAACTTTTGTTCATTGAACCTCAGGAAACAGAAATGGTAGATGTTTGAGTGAAATTGTTCCAGAAACGTACAAGAAGAATGGAACTTGCGGGCAGAAGAAAAATAATAAGAATGTGCTGTTGGCTTTGGAGATACTTCTAGCAATAGATACTGTAGCTTCTGTTTCAATCCTCTTCGAAAACTACTTTCAACTTCTGCTTCAGGAGCAACATTTATGGATTTCACGGTCTCTTAGTTCTCGGCCTCTGCAAGATGCAAGCATTTGGAAAAGTTGTGAATGTTAATTGTTATGTCTCAGAGAACAATTGAAGTGATCTTAAAAAGTTGAGAAGAGCAATTCAAGTTATCCTAGTTTTCTACCCATGATATGATTTTGATCAAGTGGAGCAATTAATTGGTTATACCTTACTACCTTACTACTATCTATGTCGGTGTAAAACCAACATCACATACTATTAACCCTTCCAATCCATCATAAGCTGCTTCTCAACATGTCCTTCAGTTCCTTTTAGTGTCTTTTGCTCCGCTTGACGGACATTTCAAATCCACTTGATGGACATTTCAAAGGACTACCTGGATTGATTTCAGTGGAATTCAAGACGTTGCAAAAGTTGCACCCAAATTTTATACATCTGCAGAATAAGTATTTTCCTGTGGAAAGGATGTTTGCAAAGAATCAGCATTTTTGTATGGCAGATTGATAAATTTGTTTGCTACAGAAAAACAAATTGCAAGATAAAAGTAATGTGCAGTCCAGCTCAAAACCCCAAGCTATTATATCATCATGAAAGAGGTTTGGAAACCTGCAGTTCAATGCAGATTGTCCTAAAACAGTAACATCAAATTAAAGAGAAGAAATCAAAGCACAAAAAGATATAAATTAGTTTGAGGTGAATATGATGCAATTCATAGATGGAAACCTGCAATCTTATCTAACATACCTATATAAGTCTAACGAATTCACTGGAGTTCCATGCCAAATCAGAAGAAGCATCTCCCTTCAGCATCTTGAGTTCCATGCCAAATCAATTTTCTTTGAGAGTTACTGATGTTTTACTATTTACGACTTCACAGATTTTGTTCTTTGATATATGCATAGGGGTGAGAAGGGCCATACCTCTTCAAATCTGATATTAAAACAGGAATCCAAATAGCAGGAGATTGCCCACCACTTTGCATGCAGGAATTCCAATCGAAATGCTTTCAAAAGATGTTCATGCTCATTGACAGCTATCTGAACACTCTCCCGAGAACAGTTGCTGATATATGTCCTCCTGATTAACAGTGCAGTTGCGCTAATATAAAAGCAACATTATTACTACTTGCATGAAACCATGGGCTTTGTTAGTTCCATCCGAACCAAACCTGCCAAACCATCTAGGAATTTCAAGGGGAGTTTTGTATACTATTTATCCTTTACATCTTAAGCCAATTTATTTTTGTGTGCATCACAAGCAGAAACATATGTTCTTGAGCAAAAAGATGAGAAAGTTAGAGCACTGTATGAGAATGAGATCCTTCAGATTACATCGTTGAATTCAGTTAGTTCCAATAACAAAAAAAGTCTGGAAGGTTATTAAACTTCTCATATAAACATTCCATTACAGTATTCAAAGAAGTATTACAACGTATATTTCGGTCAACATCAGATGACATTCATGTAAGCCAAGTACACTGAAACATAGAAACCACTGGCAGGATCTAATTAGTCTATATGGACAAACTCGATGTGGGAAATTTTGTGCCAATCAGGTCCCGTCTCCTTTTGGCAGCGCTCCTTCAATACTGGATTGCAGTTTGACATATGCAAATATGTGAGGTAGGTGGGCAGGCCCTTCTCTGGCAGCGACTGGATCTCTGAACAGGGGAATATATCCAACGTTTGGAGGGAGGAAAGAGTGTGCAGTTCTGGTGGGAGGGAAAGAAGATTCTTACAGTCATTGAACGATAGAATTTGCAGGGAGGAGGTGAGATCTTGCAATACAGCTTGCTCCTCAGCACCACTAAACATAGCAGATTGCAAAGAATATTCGATCCGTAGTTCCAAGAGGAATTGCAGTCTTCCTCTTAGAGGCTGCAACGTGAGCATAGAGGTATCGTTGACTCTGAGTACAACGAGAGATGGGAACGCATCGTCCCGATCATCATCTCCTTGGGCGGGATGCAGCTGTGAGGATGCTGCAGCCAGCACCAGCTTCGGGCACTTCGATATGCAGAGCTTCTGGAGCGATGGAAGAGCTTGTAGTCCTTCCAACGTCATCAACTCTTGACAGTCGTAAAGATCCAACTCCGTAAGTGCTGTCAGCTGACGCATCACCTCTCTCCTCGGGAGGGATGTTATGTAAGGGCAGTCTGCTATACTCAAATAGGTGAGAGAGGTGAGGTTCAGCAAGCACCTTGAGAGTGGGATCCATCTGATGAGTTGGCCACATGATGAGAAAGTAAGTTCTCTCAGGGATGAGGGAAGGAGCTGGATGTTGTTGTTGTTATCCCCACCACCACCACCACCATGATGATCTTCATCTACCTGCTGCTGCGCCAGAACCACGGAGGATCCGAGCTTGGCGCAATTCCAGATTTCCAACTTCTCCATAGAGACGAGGTGTTTTAACCTCTCAACTGGTATAGAGGTCAATTCTTTGCATTTCTCGATGCGCAATGTCGCAAGTGACACAGGAAGGTGGATTGATATATTTCTCAGTTTCGGGCATTCTCGAATTGTAAGCTCGCGCAGAGATGGGAACGCATCTCCTTGGGTGGGCTGCAGCTGTGAGGATCCGAGCTTGGGGCACTTACTGATTAACAAGCTCTCCAGGGAGACGAGTTGTCCAAGCAGTCGAACTAGACGATCCCAGCAGTCCAAGCTTCTACAATTCTCCAACCGCAAACTCTTCAGATTTGAGAGGTGTTGTATATTGGACCAGCTTGGACATCCGACACCCCTGTATCCATCGATTTCTAGGGATTTGATATTGGGAGGTGGTTCCAAACCTACTTCAAGGACCTCTTCATCAATGTGCGGTTTGCCTCTCCTACTAGATGACCATGACAGCTTTAATTCATCAATGTGCAGTTTGTCTCTCAGGTTAGCACCGCTGATTTCCTCGTTCTTGTTCTCCACATTCTCGAGATTATATATTCGAAGACGCCCACGGAGCTGATTCATATCCCTCAATTCTATGATCTTGTGCCCGTCTTCTTTTTTCACTACATACTCCTCTAGTCCTTGGAGAGAGGTGAGCTTTCCTATTCCTCCTATTTGGGAAATTAGGTCACCTGTTGCAATTAGATGTCTCAAGGAAATCAAGTTGGAGATGTCACCTGGCAAGCTCTTAATTCGATGACAACTGGTTACATCTAGAACTTGGAGATTGTAAAGATGACACAAAGATTCGGGCAACATCACCATATTTTCATTCCCAGAGACATCCAAGTACCGGAGATGCTTCAGGTTTCCAATGCTGTCAGGCAACTCCTTCAAACCACACCAGCAAAGAACCAACACCCGTATGCTTGTTAGTTCAACAAAAAACTCATCCAAAGCCTGACTGCTATAATCAAGTATGGCTGCATCATCGACGACAAGGGTTCGTAGCTTCTTAAGCTCGCACATATTTTTTAATGTCCGCAGCTTCCCCTCCTTTCTATATAGGCTAAATTATGTATTAGTACCCTGTAGTTTTGGTCAACTTTTTATATGGTCCCTGAACTTCAATTTCGTGACATTGAGTCCCTCGATTTTATTTTTGGTTCTCATGTGAGCCTCCATCTCAATTTCCGTCTTCTGACTAACGGCAAAAGGGTCACGTGCGCCGCACGTGACCCCCTTCCGTCAGCTAACCTCTTCTCCCACTTCCGTCGTCGAAAGAGAAGCTGTCCCCGTCCCAACCTCTCACTTGAGCCATTTCTGAATGAGCCCACCAGACCTTCCACTGATGAGAGGGAAGCTCGCCTTCTACCAAGAGGGACTGATCCATAAGATAGAGGTTTGATTTAGTACCACCAATGGAGAAAAGGAGACTCCATAGTAGACTGCTCAGAATCAGACTTCGATGCAGGACAAGCGCTCACCCTCACAAGCAGAGCGATAGGGGGAGCTCACCGCAACTGAGGAGAAAGAGCTCAAGCTTCTGGCAGGGAAGGGGGACGAAGCGGATCGAGGAAGCCTTGGAAGCAAGGATGGATGGAAACGAAAAGAAAGACAACAAAACGGTCTGCCAGCTCCACCCACTTCCCTCAATCCCCTCCTCCACCTCTTCTCCCACTCCTCTCTCTCTCCTGTCACCCTAACTCTAACCCTAAGCTGTCCCCATCCCAACCTCTCCAATCCCTAACCCTATCCGCGACCCCCTTCCCCCACTCCTCCTGCTCCGCTTCCTCCCGCGATATCATCACCCCCGACCGCCGCCTCGCCAAGCTGCTCCCCTCCGCGGCCTGGCGCAGCCGCGCTGCCGCCTCCTCCGCTGTCTTTAACCGCCTCCGACGTCTTAACCTCCTCCACAACGCCTCCCGCGTCCTCATCGCTGGCGCGGGCGCGGGCCACGCCGTTGCTGCCCTCCGAGGGGCTGGCGTTGTCGATGTGACCGGCGTCGACCTCGTCGACTTCCCACCGCTCGTTCGCCGCGCCGATCCCCACTAGCTCCATCTTGGCGCCGCAGCCGCAACCCTTCCCGGCGGCGAGCATGCCCTCTCCGGCCTCCCTCGCCCTGTCCTCCCTCGACGTCGCCCCATCCACCTACGTGATCCATGCGCCGCCGGCTTCCTTCTCGTTGACGGGTTCCCATGCGCGCCGCCACCCGCGGGTTCCCATGCATAGGAGCGCGGGAGTGCGGGAGAGAGAGAGGCAGAGGAGGAGAGAGGGAGGCCGAGGAGAGAGAGAGGTCGAGGAGAGAGAGAGAACTCATGTTCTGATTTGGGTGGTGGCCATCGTCAACCTCATCATCGAGCTCTCCTCACCTCCCGCCTCCGCCCATCGTCAACCTCGCCGTCGACGTCGCCCTCTCCGCGGCCAGGCCAACATGCTCACCAACGTGCACTGCTACAACAAAGCCACATTCTGCTACAACACAGCCGAGGAGGACGACATTCTTGTCCGGCTCGTCGGATTAGCTCAGACTAGGATTGCCAACTCCTACATGGACTGCACCGGGATAGTTCTCGAGGACCCGGTGCAAGTCCACATAACCAACGCCTTCTTCTTGGGCAACGCCAACATCGTGTTGAGGTCGATCAAGGGGAAAATCTCCGCCGTGGTGATCTCCGACAACATGTTCGCCGGAACAGGATGGACCATGCCGATCATAGAGCTGGACGAGTCCAATGGGCCATTCCACCAAGTCGACCAGGTTGTGATCGACCACAACAACGTGCTGGAGATGAACGTGAAGTCGACGGTGGCGCAGATGACGGTGGCCGGAAAGGGGAAGAGATGGGTGGCGGACTTCTCGTCAATCCTCGTCTTCCCTAACCTGATAAACCACGTACAGTAATCTATGGTGTTGAGCGAGCCGTGTTATATGCCGGCGCACGCGGTCATCGGACTTGACGGAAGGGGGTCACGTGCGGCGCACGTGACCCTTTTGCCGTTAGTCAGTAGACGGAAATTGGGATGGAGGCTCACATGAGAACCAAAAATAAAATCGAGGGACTCAATGTCACGAAATTGAAGTTCATGGACCATATAAAAAATTGACCAAAACTACAGGGTACTAATACATAATTTAGCCTTCTATATATTGATAGATGGCGAATTGTACGTGGGATGCTTTCTGATTTGACATCCTCTATTCTGCAACATTCTTCGATTGAGATGTACTGTGCCATGTCATGTAATAAGTCATGAATTACAAAGCCATATGGTTGTTGTTGAAAGAATGATCTGAACACTAGGTCTTGGAAATAGTGGCTGCCGACATCTTCCAGTCGCTCGCTTGCATCGGCCTTAATGAAACCTTGTGCCATCCACATCTTCACTAGCCAATGTTCTTTAAACACATAGTTCTTGGGAAACAACGAACAATAAGCAAAGCACTGCTTCAAGTGCCCAGGCAGCTGCTTATAACTCAGCTCCAACACTGGCATAATGCCATTTTGGTCTTGTCCGAGTTGCCATATTTCACTATCCATAATGCTTTCCCAGTGCTTCTCATCAAATCGAACACTTAACAAGCTTCCCAGTGTCTTTGCAGCCAAAGGCGATCCCCTCAAACGCTTTGCTATTGCCTTACCAATTACCATCAGCTTTGGATGGTTTTCATGACTCCTGCTACCGAATGCGCAACTTCTGAAAAATGCCCAGTAGTCTTCTTCAGCTAAGCCCTCCAAAGGTACAGGATCCATAGTGCATATAATGCTGGCAATTTTCTCTGATCGAGTTGTCACCAAGATTTTGCTTTCTTGGGACCCAAATGCTAATGGGGCACATAGTCTCTCCCACTCAGCGCGATCCTCGCTCCAAAGATCATCGAGGACGAGTAGAAATCTCTTGTTTAGAATTTTCAACTTGAGTGTTTGTTGGAGCCTATTCAAGCTTGAAGTATTCGGTCTGTGTTCGCATGCCTCTTCAATGATGTTGCTCGTCAGCCGTTTCACATCAAAGTTTTCAGAGACACATACCCACATTGTTTAACTCAAAATGATGTTGTATGGTGTCGTGGTTGTACACATGCTGAGCCAAAGTAGTCTTGCCCACTCCTCCCAAACCAACTATTGGGAGGACTCTTGGATTCTTCATATTATTAGACCCGGATCCTTCTTCAACCGAATTCAGCAACGAATCTATTATCTTCTGAATCTCTTCATCTCGACCAACAAATTGATCAGATATGAGAGGGAAGGAGCTGGTCTCTCTTTCAGGGATCCCTTGTGGTGTTGCAGTGACATCCGCTGGCAACCTGTCGAGAATAGGACTCACCTCATCATCAAGCATATCTAACCTCTCCCGGATCCCCCTCACCTTACTTGCAGCATCAGCAGCATTCAGACTTTGCAACTTCTCGGCCTCAACTAGCTGAAAAGCTCAAGTAATCAACAAAAATAAAAATAAAAATAAAAAAGCAAAAAACAAAAAAATTCAGCGGACTTGAAAGATTCTTTAGGATCTCTAAGAGCTGGAAAAGAGAGGAAATCACTTGCCTGGGGGTCATCGCTCTCCATCTTCACCCTTAAGACCTCGTACTTGAACTCCTCCAGCAAATCCTCGGCGTCATATGCGGCATCCTTGAGTTCCCGAAGCTGCTCGTCGAGGCGACCGCTAACTTTCGCCCGCTTCCCCTCGGCGTTGCTGAGGAGGGCGTCGATTTTACCCAGGGAACTCCTCAGCTTCCTTATGTCGTCCTCAAGGCCTGTCCACTGCGCGTACTGCTTCACCGCTGGCGAGCTGACCAACTCCTCCACCAGCCTCTTGATGGTGCCGGAAGCAAAGCATCCTACGATCGTCAATCCGGTCGACATTTTCCCACACACAGAACTTGCCTCCGCCTTCTACTCTTCTGAATTCTCTCTCTCTCTCACTCACTCTCTCTCTCTCTCTCTCTGACTCTCTCTCTATATCCCTCTCTTGAGAACAGAGTGATGCAGCAGGCAATGGCGAGAGAGAGTTTCCAGGCTCCTGTTCTTCTCCTAGCTAGATCTCTCTTAATTCAGAAACAGTGCGAAGCACCAACCAATAATGGCGAGAACAACTCCGTTAAGTCTTCCGAATAAGATATGGTGGCAAGATTCCACATCATTTCTTTCCATTGAAGCAAAGCATACTAGAAAGGACCCATGGTACGTGATGCCAGAAAGAAAGAAGGAAAGAAACTAAAGTGAGGGAGACAACTAACTACTCATGCAGCTGGTGGCTTCGGATTTGATTCCAATTAGGCATAACAACTACTCATGGTTCCATTTAACTCAACCTTGCAGGGCATGCTATCAATATCTCGCTTGGTTATTATGCATTGGAGCCTGATAAGGCTACATTTCTTGCTGTCTCTTAACGGATGGTTGCAGCCATGGTGGATCATTAGTAGATGACTAGCTAATTGAGGTGAGAAAATAGTAATATCTATCTTAATTAAGACACAAAAAGATTCCACATATATCGTCCACAAAAGGGGCTGGAGCTTTAATTCCGGGAAGTTGTCTGGTTGCCCTTCGGTTCGGTGAGAGTGGTCCATTATGCTGTCCAGAAACAAGTACATCAATAATGGAGGCCGTCCACTAGAGGTGACCAATTACCAGGTGCGTGAGGTGATATGATACCAAAAATAAAAAACAAATAAATACATAAATTCGATTGTTTTTTTTTTAAAGAGTTTTAATATTTTCACATTAATATTAAATATTTAATCCTCAATTTCAAAAAAAATTAGATGAGAAATACTTCTGCAGTAACTTTGTTCACCTTCTATCGAAGACTATTGCCTCGGTGAATGATGGATCGACACGTAAAAACCAACGCATTGTCGAGCATTAGATGAATGTAGGATGAAGAGGGATGAAAGGAAGCGAGATCCATGCCAAGAATCAGCTGGCAGAGGGTCATGACCAAGATCCAAGGTCTAATTCCTGGGATCCCAAACAATAACTCGCATTAACAAAAAGCAGCACCTTGATGCTGAGATTGTATCCGTGAATGGTAATAGCATCCTGGTCTCACCGCAGCCCGTGCTTCCTCCTCCCTTGCGTGCTCCAGGACCTTCGCCTTGCCCTTGTCCACCTCCTTGGGCTGCCGACTGACTCCTTCAGTTGGCCCCTTTGCACGGAAGTCCACCAGGGCCTCTGCAGCCGCCATTGCCGCAAAAAGATCCGCAACACCTTGTCTTCGCAGCTCCGACTGCGTCCATCCTTGAAGCCCTACAAGAAAATTAAAGAGCATGTCTTCCTCCGACATGTTCTTGATGCTCAACATCAACGAACTGAACTCCTTCACATAGTCTCGCACTGCTCCCGTTTGCTTCAAGGAACGTAGAGCTTCTCTTGCAACCCAGGCCGTGTTGCAAGGCAAGAACTGGCCCCGCAGCTCCTTGCATAGTTCCTCCCACGTTTTGATGCCAGGCCGCCCCGCGACTCTGTCATCCTCCAGCCTGGTCCGCCACCATAACTTGGCGTCCCCAACCAAATACATTGCCGCCACCGTTAACTTCTCCTCCGAAGTCACCACCGCAGCTGCAAAGTATTGGTTCATATCCCATAAGAAGTTCTCCAACTCCTTCTCATTCAAAACACCATCAAAAGGCTTCGGATCAGGAACCTTCCTGCGCTTTGGTTGATCAGCGGCCCCTTCGCTGCGCATCGCCCGCTTGAGAACCATTAGCTCGTCCTCAAGTCGATCCATGATTTGCTCGACAAGAGCGCCCAGAGTCCTTGAAGCCTCCGCCGCTTCTCAAATCTCTCTCTCTATATCCCTCTCTTGAGAACAGAGTTATGCAGCACCAATAATGGCGAGAGAGAGTTTCCAGCCTCCGCCTGTTCTTCTCCTAGCTAGATCTCTCTTAATTCAGAAACAGTGTGAAGCACCAACCAATAATGGCGAGAACAACCCCGTTAGTCTTCCGAATAGGACAAGGTGTAAGGGCTGGAACAAAAGGGCGGACGGGGACTTGTTCAGGACCGGGGAGCAGACTGAAGGCCTCCTAGCTGTTTTGTATGACAAAGAGGAGCTCGGAATTTTGTCTGAGGAAGAGCTAGAACTCCGGTACGAATCCTTTGTTAGCAGCCGGTTCCGCCATAAGTGGGGTGACTTCAGGGGATAGAAACACTAGTTTTTTTCATGATTTGGTCAAACGGCGGCAGCACCGGTCCAAGGTGGTCTGCTGAATCATTTCTCTGCTTTTTGGACGGACCCGGACTCTCGAGAAGCTCCTCAACTGCCTACTCTTCCGCAGCTCAGCTAGGTCAGTGCCCAGTCCTTAATTGAAGAGGTATAGGAAGCAGAGGTCTTGCTGGCGATGAAGGATATGGAAGCTGACAGATGTCCGGGGCTTTCCTATTGAGTTCTACCTCAAGGAAATTCTTTGCTGGCGATGAATGAGACGTTTGTCTCTTTGATCGCTAATCCTAGGAGGATAAGGATGTTCGACCAATTGCCCTGTGTAATGTGTGCTACAAAATTATCTTGTCTATTCTAGCTAATCGGCTGAGATCAGTGCTTAGGGAGGTTATTAGTCCAAGCTTTCATTCTCGGGAGGAGTATTTTTGACAACATCGCTATAGCTCAAAGAATTACTCCATTCTCTACATCGCGCCCTAGAATCTCGGGCTTTGACGGCATTGAAGGTGGATATCATATCAGCCTACGACAGGGTCAAGTGGTCTTCTCTTCTTCAAGTTATGGAGAAAATGGGTTTTCCTGAAGTTTGGCGAGCCCGGATCTTCAGTTGCATTTCCTCCGCCAGTTTTGCGTTGATTGTGAATGGCAAGGTGAACGGTCACTTTAGTTCATCTAGGGGGATTCGGCAGGGAGATCCAGTCCCCCCTACTTATTCTTGCTGGTGCAACAGATTCTCTCGCAGCTGTTAAAGAGCCTGAGAGGAGTGAGATTCTACGAGGGCCATACTACTTTCTTACACTTGTTGTATGCGGACGATTGCCTCTTGGTGACAAAGGCAACGGCTGAGGAAGCACTTAAGATTGTTTCTATTTTTGAGAAATTCCAGCATCTCTCTGGGCTAGCAGTCAATCCAAGAAAGTCTCACATCAGATTCTCCCCTGCTTTGGATCAGACCAGAAGACTAGCCATCAACCAAATCCTGAATGTAGCTGAGGTTAGTGAATTCTTGAAATATTTGGGGCTTCCAATAGATGAAGGGAGACTCAAATCAGCAGCATTCAATGATCTTATCGAGGATTTCCAACTTCGTATAAATGAATGGTCGGCACTCAAACTGTCTGGAGTTGGGAGGATCACTCTGATCAAGACGGTTCTCCAAGTGTCACCGACCCATACTTTTTTTGCTACTCATGTCCCCATGTATGTCATCAAAGATTTGGAGCTTCTCTGTCGGAATTATTTGTGGAACGGGAGAAAAGGTGGCCGAGTGGCTTGGGAGACGGTATGCTCTTCGGTGGAGGTTGGGGATCTTGGGCTTCGCAAGTTTCCTACTTGGCAACAGTCCCTACGAATGAAGCGGATGGCAAGTCTCTACCTTGAACCAATGTCAATTTGGGCAGTATTAACTCGGGAGAAATATAGGCGGTCTGGGAACTTGCCGACTGGGAACATTTCTACTGGATGCTCTTCTCACTGGCGGAGGGTATGCAGGGCAGCTAGGAAGCTCCAAGAGGGTCTTCTATGGGTACCAACAATTGGGGGCCAAGTTAGTGTTTTGTTTGACCATTGGTGTTCAGATTCTCCTCCATGCTGCCAAGTAACATGCTGGTTCGGGACCTTCTGGACACGAATGGAAACTGGAGAAAAGACTTGCTTGGCACTTTCTTCCATCCAGCTTTGGCGAAGGCCATCAGGGAGGTGCGGCCCGAGTGGGGAGCTGCGAGAGATAAGGCGTGGTGGTTTTTTCTAGCAAGGGAGAGATCTCTACCAAAGGGATTTATCAGTGGTTGGCTGCAGAGATTGGATATTGGGGAGGGGAGGCTCTGAGTGTTGGGTGGCTTAACTGTTGGAAGTCCCCGGTCGGTCCATGAATCAAATTTTTTCTTTGGTGACTTTTCCATGGAAGAATTGAAGCGTCCGAAGTCTTGTGGCAGCTGGGTGCAATTCCAAAGCCAACTTGTGCTCTCTGTCGATCTAAAGCGGAATCCATAGAACATCTTCTCTGTCCTTTTTCATTGGAGGTCTGGGATCGAGTATGCCATGGATGGAGGGCACCTACCTCAATTACTGAGTGCTTGCAGATTTTTTTAGCTTCCATAAGATCAGGATTGGGCGAGTGCAAGACTTCGGCCGGTTACTGTCTTTGGTGGATTTGGAAAGAGCGAAACGCTGCAATTTTTGAAAACCGTCGGCTTATACTCCGACAGGTTCGTGAGTTCTCTTTGTCTTTCTCTTCTAAGTCCAACTCCTCTCCTCCTCCTACCGTGGATGTTCCTATTCTTCGATCCGATGCCGCTGTGCGGCGGGGTGTGGCGGGGTTGGGGGTTGCTTTCTTTTTGGATGGTATGGGGGTGGCGTGGTCATGGCAGGGGAGTCACCAGGTAAATTCTGTTGTAGAGGGTGAAATATGGGCTTTGGAAGGTGGCCTATGCGAAGCTCGTCGGTGAGGGGTGCAACGTCTGCATGTGGAATCGGATTCAATGCTGGGGATAGGCATTGTTTCTGAGAGATTTGAATGGCCGGGAGACATATCAACCCGCCTTCTGTCAGTTTGGCGCATGGCCTCGAAATTCCAGTCAATTTCTTTTTCGCATATTCCACGGGAGTTTAATTCAATTACGGACTGTTTAGCTTCGTCGGTACGGGCCAATCTCTTTGTTTCTATGTTTTGATTGGGTGACCATCTCTGCTTTTTTTTTGTTATTAAGGCATTGTTTGAGCCTGGCGGCCTTTTGTTTTGTGGTTCTTTATCTCCGATAAAGAAATAGTTTTTGTTTGTAACTCAGTCTTTTCGGGCTTAACTACCCGGAAAAAAAAAAGGCATAGTAGAAAAGACTGGAGTCTGGAGGGACCCATGAAGGAAGGCATCATCATATCAACGAAGCTTTGCAGCAGCTGATGAGTCCATTCAGGGTCCGTTTGGACACCGCGGTACCCGTGGTATTCAAGGGACGGAATTCACGGGCGCGGATCCGGCCCCGGGCGTCCGCTTAAATTGAGCGAACGCCGAAAATGAGATCCACCCATCCAAACGCCGGATCCCGCCGTGGGATCCACGCATCCGTCGGATCCCTTGGATCCCCAATTGCCAAACGGACCCTCAGCAGATAGGTGGGGGAGACAACAGCTGGTGGCCATGGATTTGATTCCAGTTAGGCAGGCATAACAACTACTCATGGTTCCATTTAACTCAACCTTGCTGGGCATGCTATCAATATCTCGAAACGCCGTGTAGCTGTTGAAGGCCTACATATTAAGCCATGCATGCTTGGTTATGCATTGGAGCCAGCTGATAAGGCTACATTTCTTGGTGTCTCTTAACTAGGGATGGCAATTTGTACCGAACCGATGGGGAACCGAACCGTTCCGCCCCGATTCCTTGTCCCAAATCCGTGATTTTGCCTCGTGGATATGGGTTTGGTAGAACCCAATAGATCCCCGCGGGGAATGGGGCAAGTTTGGTATAGGTTTTTCCCCGAACCGATTCCCCGCCCCGCCCCATATCTGCCCCGCCCCGACAATTAAATTACTAAAATACCCTATATAGTAGTGGGGTTAGTGTTTAGAAGGACTTGAGGTTGTAGGGTCAAATTGGAGGAGGAGAAGTATTCACCCATGATTTTTTTTTTTTTCAATGGTGTTTTACCAAGAGTTTTTTTTGAATCGTTAACTTATTTTTATCTAATCTTTATACTTTTTTTTTATTTAGTTATGTTTAAACTATATTATGCCCGGTTGCGTAGTGAGTGATGTAGTACTTGGACCAAACTATTTAGTCAATTGTGATATGGAATCTTTAGATGTGGTTTAATGGTTTGAGAATTATTTATGATTATGATTTTGTAAGTGTTTATGCTAAACCGTGGTGATTCGTGGTTCCCCGAACCCCGTTTGATATGGGGACGATACGAACCCGCTAATCCCCGTGGGGAATGGGACGGTTTTAGGACATGGTTTTTTAATGGGGAATGGGGCGGTTTTGAAGATCCCCGTCCCGATCCGCCCCGTTGCCATCCCTACTCTTATCGGATGGTTGCAGCCATGGTGGATAATTAATATGTGACTAGCTAATTGAGGTGAGAAAGATTAATATCTATCGTAATTAAGACACGATATATCTCCGACCTCTTCATTTTTATCAATGGTGTGCACTCGCATCAATATTCAAATCACTTTGACTTGATTCTCAGTCATTCATCCCTATCTTTCTACCATGAGGATAAGCACCATGCCACCAACCACGTTATTATCTCCGTCGCCACATCAGCAAGTCTATGTTAACTAGAATACTCTGCGGGATAACTCTAGTAAAAACATGTTTCTCCGGCAAGAACGAGAGTACTCCTCCAAGGTAAGCTTTTCACCATCACATGTTTAGCTTAACGTGTTCTACTTCCACCGACCAATTGCTTCGTGGCACATAAAGGCTGATCACTCAGCTAAATACTCCCACGGCTTGCATCCTTCTTGCTCAACCCTCGTCGGGAGGGACACCCAACACTAGAAGCTAAACGTGGAACGTTCTGATTGGCTTAAATGTACTACGCTGCTGGAACCCAAGGCGGAGGAGGAGTACCAAGAAAACGATGATTAGTCTACTCCGACGAGGATCGGGACTATAACTCAAACTTCAAAGTTTCCGTCTTCTCATCGCATCTGGTGTGCGTAGATGCAGTTTAAGCTAGCCACGTGGAAGCTTCCAGTTGGCTCAAAATTTTGCTGAAACAAGTGGTGTCAATGGAGCTCCAAAATCCGATAAGTATTATAATTAACCTGAAACCTATGTTGACGGGGAATAGTTGGATCATATATATTGCACTGGATGGGCCGTGTCAGCTAATCATCCACCCTCACACTCTCTCTCATTTTTCCCTCTCTCGCTCTTTCGCTCTATAATAACTAATCTCACCGTACCTTAGAAATTAGTTATGATGTGAGATATAATTGACTTATGATATGTCAGGGTAATCACTCTCTCTTTTCAACTCCCCTAATAACTCCTCACTAACCCCCACTATTCCCCACTAACTTCCTTCCCTCCTCCACTATCCCCCTCCACGTAAGCTTCACGTAGGATAACCCTCTTCACATAGACTCCACTTAGGACAACAGAATGGTTAAGTTATAACCATCATGTCATATAAGAATGATTTTAAAAACCATTCATTCATGCTATATTATATTTGCACGGAAATGTTGAATATTCATCCCAATCAGGAAATCTTTTTCATCCGGTAACTTATAATGGGCCTTGATTGTTAACATTATTGCAACATCGCGTTTGCTTTAAATACATTGTACAATGTCCTTGCCTTTACAGTGATTAACAAATGTTTGGATCGGTAGAAATTGTTCTAGAAACATCTTTTTCTACGTCTACCTAAAGTTATTGGCAATATAAGTAAATAATGTTATTGTACATGTCATAGTTGTTTACAATATAGGAGCCGGATCTATTTAACATACAAAAGTATAAGCACGTGGTAGAAGGTTATATGTTAAAAAAAAGAAATCCATGAATGAAATAGCAAGTATAAATATACATTCAACAAATTAGCTAGATAAAACAAGTGCCAGCATGCGTATGTTTGATATGTGTAAACGCTTGTCCATTCTCTTCTAATGTCAATGCAGTATTATACTATAAGTCATGATCCAATATTACATACTTAGTCGCCTCGACGCGGGGAAAAAGAGGAACTAATTGGGCAATCACATTTTTATTGAAATATTTTTAAAGAAATTGAATGGAATAATGTGTCTTTAATTCTCTAATGGCTTATTTTAGTATGCAGCTTATACAAATGGCTTACCGGGTCCGGATCAGCGTTGACGATCCAGCCCGAATCCGCCATTCTGCGCACAAGTAACTACCGATTGGGTCCGTCCAGGGCCGCCCAGGCCATTAGATGCTTGCCACGTAACCCAAGCAAACTTAGTCAGTCTCCTCCCTCGAGCAGCAAAAGCGTACCTCTCGAATATACCCTCCTCTCTCCCCGACACTCCTCGGCTTTACGCTAGGGTTTCGCTCGTGTAATCTCGAAGCTCCCAATTGAAACCCCGACCGTCTCGATCGGACAGCGATCGGTGGAAGATCCCTTACTCTAATCATGAAGCTCAAGGTGAAGACCTTGAAGGGCAGCCACTTTGAGATCGAGGTGAAGCCCAATGATTCGGTGAATCCCGTCTCCCCACTGCTCGATTCTTCCGCGTTATCTATTCCTTGAATGCCATTATCTACTTATCGAAAGGTCGATTTGTTCGAAGGTTTTAAATTCACTCTTTCTTTTTGATTGTTGATGTGATTTTTGCTGATAGAGTTTCTCGAAGGGAATTACTGATTTATATCTCCAGTTTCGTTTCTTTCTTATATAATGAATTAAGTAGTAGAGGGATGTTTGTTCCGGGTATATTTTAGATTCTGCCGTCGCTATCAAGGAGCGAACTTGATAACAAAAGTAGGTTTTTGTTGAATGACTATGTTTAGGGTATCGGTGAATTGCGGAAGAAGAAGAGGTGCTTAGAGTGAGACTAGGGGTTTCTCACGAACGTGTACTTTTGTATGATTTGGGTGTTTTTATGCTATCTGCCTAGAGGTGAATAAATAGATGATGTGGAAACGCACTATGAACATTTTCCCTTGTTTGACCTTTTAGTTCAATGCTAAATTTGTTAAGAATCTTGGCAATACCAAATATTATATTATCAAAATGTTTACTGTTCAGTATTCTTGTATTCGTTTTGCTTTCAGTGTAACATAAATGTACTAAGAATCTGAGAAAAGTTAAGTATTTTCTGATGACATATTTATTCGGTATCGCATATATTCAACTAAGCCTTTTATCTTATGGTTTGGTGATCTATGATCCAGATTATGGCTGTTAAGAAGAACATAGAGGAGGTACAAGGAAAAGATAATTATCCATGTGGGCAACAGCTGTTGATCTATAGTGGCAAGGTTTTGAATGATGAGAGTACGCTGGAAGAGAACAAAGTCAGTGAAGATGGTTTTCTTGTTGTCATGCTTAGTAAGGTACACACCACTCTCCCTTTCCATCCGATTGTATGTTTGCACTGCGAGCCTTTTCATTTCCTGTTTTCCAAAATTTGGATTTGCTTTGAATTGTTCTTACAGAGATATTTTGAAAACTTAATTGCTCGGTTACCAACTTGTTTCGAAGAATACTTGGCTGGTATATTTTGAAATAGGTCTTTGAAAAGATGGAGGTTCCGAGGTTGCATTACGAAGATTACTTGTTTTCCCAGTATGCTTGCTCAAATATCATGAGATCCTTCTTATGCAACCTATTAAAGGAACGAACAACTTTGTATTTAGTCATACTTGACACAAAAACCTGTGCCTGTTCTTGAACATATTAGGTTTTGCAATAGGTTTGATGATATCCGTACATGTTTACTCGAAGGCTATAGTCAATATGGTATTTTTTCCAGTCCGTGGTCTGTTATTTGATGTCTCCTACTTTCCATCATTGTTTGGCATGGGCTTTTCCATCTCAACTATTTACTTTGATCTTTCCTTTTGTCATTTTAGCTCTTAACATTACTGGTATCTGGGAACAAACATTGATTTTATTTCTTCTTTACCACTTATGTGGATTTGAATTTCCCTTTCGAGTTCATTCTTTTTCCTAGTCCTTTGTCTTGATTTTATGTTCATTATCGCTTATTGTATCTTTTTCAGAAAACTTCCATTTCAAGTGCAACTTCATCTTCTCAGGTTATCTCCTTGATCCTGTTCTGTTACACCTAGTTTGATTGAGATTCTACTCTGAATGATCATATTTAAAATCAATTTTGCTTATGCAATTAACAGCCTACAACAACTGCTCCAGCCCCTCCTCCTGCTCCTATCGAGGCTCCCCAGCAAACTCCGTATGTTGCAAGTGGTTTCCTCTGTCCATTATGTCCTTATAAGTACCAACTTTGTTGCTGCTGCTTATAGAGTTGGTTTCTATTGTTGCAGAGCGCCAGTAGTGGTTCCAACAGTATCAGATAGAACTGCTCCCGAGTATGTATTCTAGTCACCAGCATTAATCTGCTTCACAAGGTTTTGCATGTATATTGCAGAATGAGACAGTTACACTCAATTCAAAACTGCTCCTCGAGTTTGGGAAGATATTGGTACTTTAGACTACAGATACAATTTCTTCTACTCCCCAGTAATTATGCTGGAGCATATGCCTGACCTTGTTGCAAAAGTATGCTTGAATAAGATTTTGATTTAGGGAGTAGCTGAGGAATTCACAACTTGGACTAATGGTGACTATGTACTTTTCGCCAAAGATTGTGATCTGTTTCTTATTGAGCCATTCAACTTATTCAGTTTGTCATAGAACATTTAAGTTCTTTGTTGTGAGTTTTGTGTGTTATTGATGAATTATTTGGTAAGCCCTAGAACTTATAGTCCTTTGACTAGGTTATTGATCAAATAAAAACAGCAAATTTTATCAACCAAATCTAAGGGCATTTTACTTACTAGGGGCAAGGCTTTTGGGCAATTTGTATAAGGGAAGTTTATCCAAGGAGAAAGAGTGTGGATAATAGTGGTTATGATAGCAAGATGGGTTCTGAATGTTAACTAGTAAATGGAAGTTGCATAATAGGAGTTGGAGCTGACGACGGACATATGCAATCTGTATACCCTTGGCACCGTCTTTATTTAAAGTGGGGGCATTGTTTACTTAGATTTTTGTCAATGGTATTGTAACTTCAGCTGATTCCTTGAATTCCAGGGCACCTGTTGATGTCTATGATCATGCCGCCTCAAATTTAGTTGCTGGGAGTAATCTAGACCAGGTGGTCAATCAGCTGCTGGATATGGGTGGTGGGAATTGGGACAGAGATACAGTACTGTGTGCGCTTCGTGCTGCTTACAACAATCCAGAGCGTGCTGTAGAATATCTATATTCTGTGTGTGACAACTTTTATCACTTGATTTTGTATCTAGCTGGAAAGTGCGAACTGGTTATCGATTAGCTTATCTTTTCGCTTCTGGCAGGGTATTCCGGCCGCTGCTGAAGTTGCTATTCCAGGAGTTCAGGCATCTGGCCAAGGGGCAACCACAAATGAAGCAGCTTTGGCTGGGGCGCCGCAGCTTTCTGGACCAAATTCTGCTCCGTTGAACATGTTCCCGCAGGTCTTTTGGTATCATGATTAATTTGGAAATTAAAGTTTCTTGCAAAATTTGAAAGCCTGAAGGGTTCAATACTGAAACAGGAGGCTCCAAATCTGGGTGCTGGTGCAGCAGAAGGATCTCTTGATTTCCTAAGGCAAAATCAACAGGTTTGTGACACCTGTATTAGCCTAATTCTGCTTTCTTTATGCCTCTCTGTGCATGGTGTTTAGGGTTTACAATGAACATAATACTTTACAAGTGTCAAAGGAAAATGTAATGTTGTTAGTCCATATAGAGGTTGAGATATCAGATTATTTGAATCCATATTGGACATTTCTATTCAAGAAGCTAGTTTGTTTGTATGGTCTATGTTTGTTTGTTGAATGTTTGTCTAACTTTCCTGATAGTTATCTTTTCAACATGTGTTTACATCCAGTTTCAAGCATTGCGAGCGATGGTCCAAGCAAATCCACAACTTTTGCAGGTGTGGTTTCTTTACATGCTTATAATTGTGTGCAAATTTCAAATTGTCTGTTTAATTTGCTTGTTTTCTTGCAGCCAATGCTTCAGGAGTTAAGCAAGCAGAATCCTAACCTTCTGAGATTAATTCAGGAGCATTACGCTGAGTTTCTTCAGTTGATAAACGAACCTATTGAAGGAGCTGAAGGGTTAGTCCTTTACACTTAATTGCTCAGCAATTCACAAATCATTTTACACGATACTAGACTCCAGTGGGTTTATTACGAAAATATAAGCGTTTTCAACAATGACTCCTAAATATGTTTCAAATGTTCTGTTCGATAGATGATTATCAAGGCAATAACTGAACGTCCCCTCTTTTGTTCTATGCATGGGGCAATAGGTTTGCATGGTAGGTTTAGAGGAAATGATTTGTTCTGAATTGTCTGCTGTGGAACTTGCATGTAGGCTTAGCAACTGTAAACTAGTTAACTGAGGATATGAGAGAAAGGAAGTCTTTCTTGCATGAATGACAGCTTTATAGTACATATCTAGGCCATATCTGTTGCTTCAGGTTCTAAACCTTTTCTTTCTCCTTTCTAATAATCTTGCTGATGTTGGCTTCGTGATATCTATCACTTTTTAGGGGAAGGAAGAATGCAATCTTTATCTAGAACAAGTGCCTTCTTTACTTATGATCTTCACTAATCGATATTTATCCATCTACTTTTCTCTTTGGTTTCTAGGGATCTATTTGATCAACCCGATGAGATGCCCCATGCCATCAATGTGACGCCAGAAGAGCAGGAGGCCATTGAACGCGTAAGACCATCTTATAATATCAGTGTATTTATGACCTCACATTGTTATCCATCTGATGAATGTAATCTGCTATTTCAGTTGGAAGCAATGGGTTTTGACCGCGGGCGTGTCATTGAGGCCTTTCTAGCTTGTGATAGAGATGAGCAGTTAGCTGCAAATTTTTTGTTGGAACATGCAGGTGAAGAAGATTGAGGTATGTACGTAAATGTCCTTTGAGTTCATAACATGCAATATATACACCAAGTTAAATAGCAATGAAATTGACCCATAGTCATTTTCTCGGTCTTCATTTTTGCATGTTTTTGCCTGCCTATTCTCAGAAGCACTTGGCCTTTTAATTATTCAGGACCTCAAGCCCCTCTCACTTTCTTAATCAATCATTCGAGATAAAACTGAAGGAATTCTGTCTGAAGAAATATAGATCTTTTGTAGCTAATATGCTCTTTGTATGTTATCTTTTTATTTCATATTCACAAGGAATCACCTTGTGGACACTTGGTAGAAGTCAGGAAAGTTGACACCACGTCCTTAGGTGTTATCCATGGGCCATCTTCTTAGACTTTCTATTCACACTTGCTTAGACTTTCTTGCGCTTATAGATACCATCTTCTTCGCTAGAGCTCCAATATTTTGAGTCTTTGACGTGGGTTATGCTGCCATAAGAGTTCCTTATTGCTCACGAATGTTGTGTTCTCATCAGGTGACTTGAAGATTATTGCTCATGTACTTCAAATTCTTGTTTGCGCCATCAGTTTCCTTATCACATTTCATAAGGTGTCAAACTGGAGAAAGGTCTAGCTTGCATTTTTGATGATAAAAGGGCGTTTGAAACTTTTTCTTGGCACAGGACTAATCACCGACCAGCTCCTATGATTGATGAATGAGACATGACATAACAATTATTTCAAGATCTTATTTGAACTCACTTTACTCGGCTGTGGGAATGTAGTCATTTACATCAAATGTGCAGGTTTTTTTAAAATGGTTTCCGGTGCACAAGGGATCATGATGCACTTTTATTAAGATGCCTCTTATTTTGGATCTTTTTTGGGCTATTCTTGATCCATCTTTGTTGAATTTTTCCAGTTGAGCAGTTTCCATTGACGACAAGCTGCAATTGAAATATTATTTTGGTGTGGTTGTATAATTTTTATCTTTTTATTCGATCAATTGATGGCTTCTTTTGATTTAAATGTGATCTCTTAAAGAACAGAGCAGGCATCAGCTAGATTTAAAAGCATGAGCCCAAAGCCGTTAATGTGGCATGGCCTCCATGAGGCGGGAAAGTGGACAATCCATGAAGATTGGGTTTTTTTTTTGATTGATTTGAGTCTAGGGCTGATAAAGCAAGTGCAATACAAAAAAGAAAAGAAGAAAAAACAAACTCCAAAAGCAGAATTAAGGGAAAGATACAAAGGACATGATGACCGGAGGAGGCAAGGCACACCCAAATAACTCGCCATAGCAGGTGGACTTGGCTTCGGCTTCCAATCCTTGACAGCGTATCAGCTTTGCTGTTGTGTTCTCTTAGAACAAAACAAACCACGATGTTCTCCATATGTCGCCTAGCAAAAGATTTCCTGGTCAGGATTTTTATAACAGAAAGCCATCGAAAGCGGCCGTTGAGACGGCCAACAATGTCCCTTGAGTCCATCTCAAAGACCCCTACAAAAGGAAATGATCTTAGCTTCAAAAGCAGAGCTACAACAGAGCTTCTCCATCAAAACACACGAGGTTTGAAAGGAGTTGTCGAAGCAGATCACGTAGTCGGGTGCCATGATGCATCTGAAAAGATTAGATGACTGCCTAACCCTCATCCTCCTTGTGACGACGAGTCTCTTCTAGTACAAGTTGACAACTGACATTCCTTTGAGAACCACTCAGGGCGCGTTTGGCGCGCCCCGGATCCCGCGAAACCGCGGGATCCGGGGACGCGCGGATTTCGCGAACCGGGATCCGCGCGTTTGGCGCCGTCGCGGATCCCGGTCGAATTCCGCGAAATTGAAATCCGCCTTTTTTCGAGACGCCGCTCGTGGAATCCGCTCCGGCGGATTCCGCGGATCCGCCGGAGCCAAACGTCCCCCTCAATCGATCTTGCAATGGCCAATGGTGGTTCACCAAGTCCATCAAAAATGACTGATGGACTTGGTTTCTGTTCTTCCATAGTAGCCGAAGGGAGTATCCAACGAGGGATTTCCTGTTACTTGTTGGCTGAATCCATGAGAACTTGGGGCCAATTCCTCCTTCCTTTGTTCGTGACGAAATCAGCAGATACAGGTTCTTGTCTACAGCGACGACATATGTATTAATGGCTGCATTGTAGTTAAGGGTTGAAGTTAACCCAGGATCATTGGAGTAATGGGCTAGTGGCCTCTCAACTTCTTTACAAATTAGTAATCTACATCCCAAAATCCCAAAGAGATCATGCTAATTATGTAAAGTCATTCAAAAATAGTAAACTAAGTTTGTAACTTAACTGGTCGGGTTTTATTTATAGAATTTGAGCTCGTTTATTTAGTTTTTTCTCACTCATTAGCAACATCATACCTAATTGGTATAAAGATCTTTTTCATCCAAATATCAACATAATGCAAAATAGTTCTTTTTTCCAAAGAAAAATCTCTTCCACTTTGATAAATGATTTGGTTGAAAAATATATGAAGAATAAGTTTTTTCCTTGCTCTTTCATTAATATTTGTGATGGTTTAATAAATTTTCTCTCTATTATTTTTATTATCCTCATATAATGGCTATTTATTTGTCATTTATAGGGTAAAAGTTTTTAATACTTATATTACTTGAAGAAAATTTGTAACCACTTGCCCCCTCCAAAGGTAGAATTATGGTTCCGTCCTTGATGCCGGTTGCTCTTCCGGCGCCAATGAGATGTCGAAGATGATCCTCGTCCAAGAGAGAAGAGGAACTCAACCCATGGAGATAGTTGATATGAAATATTGGGGGTTTATTATTGAATGACCTTCAATTTTTTTTTTGCAAGATCAATGCCCTGATCTTATAGTTGGAATAATTTTCTTATTCTCTCTTGTTTTTTTTTTATTAATCCTAAGAGGTAAAAATGGTTTAAATATTAACTCTTATAAATTACTTGTGTTGAGATCAAAAGTTCAATCTTTGGTGCCCGCAAGTTCTCTCCTATAATATGAAATATATATTTTTCTCTATCTCAATTAGTTTTTCTACTCTCTTACCAATCCAATCCAATATTAAAATCAGAATTTCTTGTCATAGTATTTGTCGTTTCCCAACTTCGCAGACTCTCAGTCCGATATTAAAATCAGACTCTCAATGTTGTCATAGTATTTGACAATCTATACATCTATCTTATAAAATAGAATGACGGTTATTTTTATGACTCACATTATGACTCATATTATGACTCATCATCCGAGTCATAAAATTATACATAAGATTATAACTAAATATAAAAAAGGAAATAATAGACTGATGTGACGTAAATTATTATAGAAATAACGATGATGAACAATTAGTCGTGTCAAATAACACTGACCCATCACCCAGTAGTTACATAAGATTATCGTTTGATACGCATGTAGCGGTCCACAAGATCTAACGACTTTTAATGTCGGTCACGTGGAATGTGCTAAAAATAAGATTTAAAAAAAAAAGAAGAGAAGAAAAGGCTTGCAAAGACGTGTTCAATTCTTTACCCTATAGTTATCATTAACACCATTCCTAATATCTTCTAGGGGGAAGGGGCCAGAGCCCCATATGTAACAAATCATTTGGTAATATGCCCATGCGGATTGTTTTGGGGTAAAGAATCCAAAAGGTGATAAAGGTTGCCACGTGGAAGCAAGGATTCAACCGGATTCTTGCTTGCTTCGCGGGCTAAACCCGGCCCCACCCCGGGCCACTTCTCTCAGAAGCTTCTTCGAGTGCTACCACCACTTTATTTGATTTTTTTTTAATTAAACCCCATTATTTCTAAATTTGTGATTTTTTTTCCGAGTGGTTTATTTTTGGAGGTGTCGACGTCCACACTGCTCCTTTGTAATCAATGATTAAAATGGGATTCTCATTTTTATCAATGATTAAAATGGGATGCATGAGTGTTGTGATTCCCATTTTTATCAATGATTAAAGTCATTTTTGTCAATGATAAAAATGTAATGCATGACTTTTTTGTTCTCATTTTCATCAATGATAAAAATGAGATGCATGAGTGCTGTGATTCCCATTTTTATCAATGATAAAAATGAAATGCACGAACTTTTGGTTCCTATTTTTTACCAATGATAAAAATGGGATGCATGAGTACTATGATTTCCATTTTTATCAAAGATAAAAATGATAAAAATTTATTCTCGTAATGATAAAAATGCATTCTCGAAATGATAAAAATGAAATTCTTGAAATTTTTCTCATTCTCGGAATGATAAAAATTCATTTTTATCTTTCTCGGAATGATAAAAATTCATATTTGTCTTTCTCGGAATGATAAAAATTCATTTTTATCTTTCTCGGAATGATAAAAATGAGAATAATAACCCACATTTTTTCATTTTTATCCATTTTTGTCATTTTTTAATATTATTATTCTCATTTATCATTCTCACTTTCCCATAATTTTTCATATTTTTCTAACTTTTCCTTTTTTTTGCCAATTTTTCCCTATTCAATGATAAAAATGGGATGCATGACTTTTTGGTTCTCATTTTTATCAATGATAAAAATGGAATTCCCATTTTTATCAATGTTAAAATGGGAGCATGAGTGTTGTGATTCTTATTTTTATCAATGATAAAAATGAAATTCTCGGAATGATAAAAATAAAATAAAATTCTCGGAATGATAAAAATGAATTTTTAACATTCTCGGAATGATAAAAATCAAATTCTTGGAATTTTTATCATTTTCGGAATGATAAAAATGAAATTCTAGGAATGTCTCGGAATGATCAAAAATCATTTTTATTTTTATTATTCTCAAAAAAATAAAAATGAAATGCTTGGAATGATAAAAAATGAATTTTTATCATCCTCGGAATGATAAAAATGACATTCTCGGAATGATAAAAATCCATTTTCATCATTCTCGGAATGATAAAAATGGGATGAATGACTTTTATTCTCATTTTTATCAATGATGAAAATGACATTCTCATTTTTATCAATGATAAAAATGGGATGCATGACTTTTTGATTCCCATTTTTATCATCTATTATATAAGGAAGAGCGGTTTTTGAAATGTCTCAACTATAAGACATAAAGAGCGGTCCAGATCTATCTCCAAACACATCCAACGGTCCAGATTTCATCATCTGCTTTGTGATTCCCACCCAAATTTTACTTCCCTCCAAAAATTCCCGCCCAAACTTCCTTCCTCCGACTCACACACCCACCAACCTACCTACGAATTCAAACCCTTCTTCAACTGAGAGAGAGAGAGAGAGAGAGAGAGAGAGAGGACGGGACGTGAGTCCCATCCGTCCCCTCCCCCGTCCCCACCCCCGTTCCCTCACCCTCCCCCGTCCCCTCTGCCTCTCACCCTCTCCCTTTACCGCCCAGCCTCTCCCCTCCCCCGTCCCCTCTCCCTCTCACCCTCCCCCCGCCCAAGCTTCCCTCTCCCCCGTCCCCTCTCCCTCTCTTTCCCCTCGCCCAAGCTCGCCCTCGCCCGACCTCGCGCCGTCGCCGACCGCCCAACCCTCCACGCCGTCGCCAGACGCCACCCTCAACGCCCGACGCCCAGCCGGCGACACCCAGCCGGCGACGCTCAAGGTAGAGTTCCCATCCCCTCTCCTCTCCCCAGCCGGCGCCGCCCGACGCCCCACGCAGATCTCTCCCCAGTGGCGGGGACGAGCTCGTTGAACTCGAGCTCATTGAATCTCCTCCGCGGCTTCCGCCGCTGAAGCTGTCGCCGGAGTCTCGCGCCGGCGGGTTTGGTTCCGATCCCTCCCCAAAACCCCTTCCTCTCTTCAAAGCATGCGACACCCCTCCCCACCATACCTCCTCTACGCGCCCACGACCCCCCCCGTCCCCCTCCTCCTCTCGACCCCTCCGCCATGGCTCCTCCTCCTCATCGTCCTACCAGCGTCTGACGCCGAAGCTAGTGCCGCTCGCGGGATGGAGGCGGCGCCGCACGTGCGCGACGTGCTGGAGTTCCTCACCTCCCGAGGATTCGCCAGCGCGTCCGATGCCCTCCGCCTCGACGCCCTCGACCGTGGCGGGGACGAGCTCGTTGAACTCGAGCTCATTGAATCTCCTCCGCGGCTTCCGCCGCTAAAGCTGTCGCCGGAGTCTCGCGGCGACGGGTTTGGTGGCGGGGATGGGGAGTCGAGTTCCTGCTCCGGCGACTTTGTCAGCATGGGCTCGTCTCCGTCGCACACAGCAGCATACATGCAGCCGTGAAGTCCAAGTGTATTCAGCAAGCTTTTGCTAATTAGATGAGTTTTTTATCAAATAGATTTTTAATAAGATTTTGGAATAAAAAAGATCACTAAGTTGGGTATATCACCAATTAACCCTATCTTCTATTAGGTACGACTCTTTCCGGGGAAGGTCAGATATGGTGCAGCTTAAGATAACAAGTACATATATTATTAGTTTTTGACCAACCAACCCCAACTCACTCCACTCAAAATATTGCCGGGAAGAATTATTATATAAATAATAGCTTACCAAATTACACGATCTTAATCTGAAATCGAATCTCGTGGTCTTCTGTGAAGATCATAACTCTGTATCGAAGAATATTTAACTTTCTAAGTCAATATATTTCTAGACTAAATACAGTTTTCTTTCCTCTATTATTTGAGTTGTCTCCACTGTACGAAACCAGTTGGTGGTACTGGTCCACAAGCTGAACGGTGTTACTCTCGCTAATCTATGGTGTATTATTATTTTATGGCTTATTTCTCTAATCTAATCTATGGATCTCCCTCTCTTTGTTGCGAGTGTTTCCAGGGAAGGCCAAATATGGGGTAGCAAAGATAACAAGTACATATATTACTAATCTTTGACCAAACCCAACTCACCCTACTCAAAAATAACTCTAAATTAACATCAGTTTCTAGACTGATAACATGGCTGATAAGATATGAAATGTTTCCGGGAAGAATTATAATATAGACTGATTGTCAAATTACATGGCCTAGATCTGATATCGAATCTCTGTCTTTTCTTGGCAAATTTTATAGCTTTTATTAAGAATATATAACTCTCTGAGTCAATATATTTTGTTTTTATTGAGGTGGTTTGGATTTCCCTAAATTAGAAAAAAAAAAAGACAATGTGTTTTGCAAATAGCCCCTTATCCTATACCTTATATTGCAGAAAACCCCCTCCTTTTTCGGCTAATTCAATAATTAGGTGGATCCATGGCTTCCAGCTCATTGCCAAATAAACCAAATCTAAGACGGAATAATTAGTCTCTCTCTTGCGAGTCCGGAGAGGAGAGACGAGCCCTTCTTCGCCGGCGTAGAGGTACGTGGAAACGTAGTAGTGTTTGTTGGGGATCTTTGGATTTCTCCGTAGATCCGTGCCGCTAGGGTTTCTGGGAGGTGGTGTTTCTCTTTCGACGTAGATAGGTTAGGGTTTTCTTGTTGCTCTCTATTCAAATCGGGTTTTTTTTCCGGATAAGTTTAGACCCCAGATTCGTTGTTGTTAAGCGAAATCGAATGAGACGAAATGTTAATGCAAGGTTTTAGCTTGAATTAGATCCCGATTTGTGATTCCTGTAGCTATGATTTGGTGCAATACCGCGTTGGAATTGTTTGTTCTCCGAGACTTGGTTTGTGAAAAATGTGATTTTTTTCCTTCTTTTCTCCGGAGAATTTATTTTGAGTCTTGCTTTTGTAGAATTGCAGGTATATGCATTTGCTGTTCATGTGATTTTTGGTGATCATTTTCTCAAACATCCACAGTAATTTGTCTGTTTAATGAATCTATCTCAAATTTCTTTCAATCTACCCAAAGTTCTTTAGAACAATGTATGCCCTACAAGCTTCTATATTGTACATTGTTGCTTTTGGAATGTCCCTTTTGAATGCTAGCATCGAAGACGAGAATTTTAAGTGTAAAATTTTGTGAATTCCCAATGTCATCTTAGAAATGTAACCTTGGGAATCAGGAGTGTTGTTGCCATGGGTTCCCATGATTAAGCATAATTCACCACCCAGTTTCAAACACTTACATAAAGATCTTTGAAGGATGACAATGTGTTCACATGCTTTTAGTAGCCACAATGGTCAATGGAGTGTGCAGTTGTGAATTTGAATTATCAAAGAAATGCCCCGTGTATCGCCTTGGAAATGGAAGACGATTTGCAAATCATGCATCGTCAAGCATTTTTACATCTGGTGCAGTTCTTTGTCATGACCTGCCATTTTTTGATGCAGGATATTGGTTAATTAAGGCAGGTTGTGAAGAACAATGGTTCTCGACTCCTTGTCATCTCCTCACAGGCGAACATCCTCATTCAAGAAGCAGATAGCACTTCGTGATGAGTTGGGGAGCTGGTCTACTGTCCTTGCACGTCACCGGTTTCTCCTGACGATGATGGCTGTGCTGACATTCCTATGCACTGTATACCTCTACTTTGCAGTCACTCTAGGAGCCCCGGAATCCTGTTCTGGTTTATCTGGAGCTGAGAAGGCAATCTGTCAGGCCAAACATAATGTATTGCGTAAGGGGAAATTGAAATTCTTTTAACAGTAACTGCACCTTGAGGGTCTAGCTATTGTAAGTGTCCTGCAGTGCCGAATGTGGCAATTCTTCAGCTGTTAATTGTGTGCCAAAGGGCTTATTTTTTCGAAACTTGAGCATTAATTGATGTGTGCTTCATGGGACTATACAGAATGGGGGTATTGTAATTTCGCACGTTTGTTATATGCAATATAATCATGATTGTATTGTTTTGATTCTCTTTCGTTCTTTCTTTTTTCTTTTTGGGCTTAGATGAGTCATAACGCTGGGTTTGTTTCTCGTCTTTTCAATGTGTCAATTGGTGACAATTTGTTCAATAATGTTTTTTTTCCCGTTGGTGAAGTGATCAACATGGCTTGAAGGTACAGTGGGAAGACGTCAGTGTCCATCACTTTTGAAAAATTGGAGATGTTAGCAACAATGTCAATCGAGACTAGTTATAACTTAGGAACTGAGAAGCTTATGGATCAATGCAGTTACAAAAAGACAAGCCAAAAAAACACAAAACAAGTACAGCACTTTTTTTCTGCAAGGTATTTATCCTACACCAGGTTATCATTCAATCGAAACAAGAACATGGATTTCCTAGATGCCTTTTGGATTCTCTTAAACGCAGTTGCTCCATTGATGTTCTTCCTTTTTCTTGAGCTGAATGATTGTTAACACTGGTACTTATGATTGACATGTACTACTTTGTTCAGAGGTTGAACAACAAGACATGTACTACTTTGCTCAGAGGTTGAACAACAAGACATGTACTACTTTGTTCAGAGGTTGAACAACAAGACATGTACTACTTTGCTCAGAGGTTGAACAACAAAAGGATGAAGTTTACACAGAGCAGCAGAGCTTTGAATCCATGGATGACAAACATATGCAGAATGCTTGGTAACCAGTCAATGGATGCCTGCATGGACAAGAAAACATCGCCTTCAGTCGTATCTTTTTGGATACCATTAGGTGGTTCTCAAAGTTGATAGTTGATATTCTTGTAGAAGAATTCTTCACTACTCACCTATAATCCATCAGGTATTTTGACTTACCTATCCTCCCAAGCTGCAGAATGGTCTGTCTTCCCTTCTCCTGTTGAAACCAAATTTGTTGAAAGAAACATAATGGATTCACAACCTGTTTTCACTGCTTTTACATGAGCTTAATAAGGCAGCAAAAATTAATAAGAATATACCTCCATTGTCAGCTGGAAGTTCTTTACTGATGCTTGAATTCTAGGCCCTTGTCTTCCTGCCCTCTCTCTGAAATCTAGCTCATATCGTTTTGAAATCTAGACAGCGAAGCAAAAAGATGTCAGTGAAAGCCCTTTGTGTGAAAAAATGGGGGAAAAAGAACCAGGAAGCATAGTATGATACTCACATTGTTGTAATTAGGAACCCTCGAAACGAGTTGATGGGCTCTGTTCTTCTTCTCCTCCCAATATTTTGGAAGGCCATTAATGTGTTGAATCTGCGAAATATGAGCAAATATCAGAACCAGATATACTTTGTCACCTGTTTATCTTCTCTGAAAAGATTTCTCAGGTAGGGATAGAAGATATACCTGAGTTGTGTTTGTGTTTTTTATCTGCATGGATTGGTGCTTGGGAACCCATGCTCTCATGCTCCTAAAACTCCCTGTCAGAGTTTTTACTGTTGGCACAAATCTACAAAGCATCATAAGATAGTTTGTCAAGAAGTATGAAGAAAGACTATGGAAGCAAACACATGCTACACAACAAGTAGATCAGCTCACGCTACTACGCCAAGAAGCCGCTTCGATTTGATCTTCGTCAATTCAAGTGGGCTTCCCTGCAATTGTTATCAATGCAAGTGAGGATTGCGAGATTGAGCATACACCAGAGGAGCAAGCATGATATTTGCAACTGAAGCAGAAGTAGGTGATTCAACCTGATCCCATATTTCATACTTTGATCCCATGAGATTAGCTGTTATGGTTCCTAAGAAACTTTCATCTGACTTGCATACTATCCCTTTCGGGTTTTGAGCTACGGTGAACTCCGATCGACCGCCTCGCCTTCTATGATGAGCAACAGCCAGCTTGCGATCTTGTCGTCCCTGTCCTTCCTGATTAGATAGAACAACATGCAATGGAGCTGACATAAAAGAAATCTTAATTTCCACAAGGCAGTTCTGATGATATGAAAGAATGTATTCCTAGAAAAGACATTGAGCTATGATTTTAGTAACTTTCTGCTCTCTCAATCATGGCAATTGCAGACTATAGGAAACTTCATGGTGATTGGCAGCTCAATCTCAGGAGTTAAAGAATTAAACTTGAGGTTGAAGAGATGATTAACAGAATAGTTCTTGATTGGACGAGTGGAACATCAAATTCCATATTGGAGCTCCTTTTTCCTTATTCTCAAGTAAAGATGTGGAGTTTTGCAATATTCTTGGATGACATTCTGAAAGACATTCTCATACCTTACCACTGAATTCAGCAAGTCATGTTTACTGATGTATCTAGCTTGCATGAAATTTGCATATTTAGTTGTGGGACTAGTCTATTCTTAAATATGATTTAGGCCAAAGTATTTAGTGTGTATTCTATGCTATTCCTATTATAGTTTAAGCATTTGGTTTAAAATAAATACCTTCCGTGTAACTACCACATTTGATGGGGAAATATATTTGGTTATACAACATAGAACAAGACAAAAGGGAAATTGTATTTGAAGTAGAATACTGTAAGCTGTTATTTCAAAACTGATTTTGAAGTAAAATATTAGTGTGTCGTTTCATTTGTTATTCTGAATACGTATGAGATTTACTAATATCTAGAATAATGGTACATCAGGAATCTGAACCACGAACTCATGAACATGTCTTTTAAAACCCCAAGTTTTGCTTTTGGCACTTCAGGACCCATCATGTTCTTTTTTTTACATCTTAGGACCCCATTTATATAATACACACATTGATCGCATTAATGTGCACAATCGTATACAAAGTGCTTGTATTAATGTGAATGAGTGGGAGTATCTAAATCTGTGAATATAAACGGGGTCCTAGCATGCAAAAAAACATGATGCGAGTTCTAAAATGCTTAAAGCAAAAAATGAGGGGTCCGAAAGAGCAAAAAAATTCACTTATTTGTGAACCAAGATACATGCCCTCCTACACACATATATATAGTATGCAAATCAAGTCAAATTTTAGAGTGACTAAAAGTTAATGACATTCGAGATATAGGATGATACCATTTGAATCGCTCAATTAGTTTGTGCAAAAGATACATGTCTTGCATGGAGATACGTGCATAGTCATATACAAATACATATCTGGAAGGTAAGAACCATTATAAATTTTGAATGGATTTTCATAAAGAATTATCTTGGAGTATACATAAGCTTATAGTCCAGATTCTTAATCTTTTTTCATCTCAAAGAAACATGAATTGTCAATTTTAGAACAATAACTTTCTTCATTTTTATTCCATCTTTTACTACCAATTATTATTTTATTATCTGTGGTAATCACTAAACAGACAATCCACATTTTAAAACTAACAGTCAAGCTAGATTAATATATTTTCTTCTTCTTTACTGTAGAGTAAACTAACCTTGCAATTTATCTACGGCTGAGTTTCTATACGTTATATTTACAAATGAGCCCTAAGATTTTAGATTGTAGCAAAACTTTGAGAGAGAGATATAACTCTAGAGACATGTTTGGTTGGGCAGAATGTGCGTCCAAAGTGAAGCCTTTTACTAGAGTGGACAAGCTTAGCTCATTTAATCAACTTTCTAGACCAATTAGATGGACAAAAGTGGGCCGAACTTGACAACTCTTACAAAAATCTTCACTTCAAACTTTCACTCTACTCAATCAAATACCACTTAATCGAACAAAATAAAAAGAATAGTGGTTTGTATACATGTCTACAAACATGCGCACAACACATGAGGTCTCTCATTGACGGCTATACAAGCCATCTTGGAAAACCTCACCCCCAACCCCTATGCCGCATCCAAAGCTGTCAATGAAAACACCATGTGTAATGCGCAGGTGCAGACATATACACATATCTTTATTCAAAAAAAAAAAATTACCCAAAAGATATGAAGGAGGCGTCAGCAAGGAAAACTTACATTGGTATAGAGAGAATAGAGAGACAACCCACCAAGCCCTTGTGCAAACCCCTCCTCAATGATGCATGTACACCTCCCCACATCCAAAGGAAGAGGCCTAAACAGCAATGACCTGAATCCACCATACTCCACAGTCAAGTCACCATCTCCATTACCACAATCACAGCAGCCCACAAGACTCAATTCACCTACCTATTTGGTAAAGTGGACCACGAAGACGCCGGCGCCGCCTCCGAATCCGAGAAATCCCACAAATCCGACGACGACGAGGGAGGAGGATCCCAGAGCCCCAATCCTCCGGGCTCGTTGAGCCGCATGCACAACTCCAAAGATGACGGCTTCAGGGGAGCTTTAATCTGACGGGCTCGGAGCCGGGGCTGGGCCGGAGCCACGAGCTTCTTCCCCTTGCAGACGGATGCAGCGAACTCGTAAGCGCAGCAGCCATTCAGGTCGGCGGCGGGGGCCGTGTTGCGGCTGTTGCCCGTGTTCTCCTTGTCGGAGCCGGAGTTGCTGCTCAGATCATTCAATGGGTTGGAATAGAGATGCTTGTAGGACGATGGGTGGTACGAATTGGCCCGATCGGAGAGCAAAGGTTGCTTCTTTAGGTCATTCATCTGTTCCAGCTAATAATAGATCTGAAACAGTGGTCTTTAGAGAGAGAGTGAGAGAGAGGAGGTCGTGTACGACGACCTTTTGTAATGCCGTTGAGGATTTCAAATTTGAAATGGAGTTGAAGAGTGCCGTTACCGTATCGTTATTGGGATTCGCGTGGTTTGGAGCTTTCTCTGTTTGCTCTTTTCCACGTTTCCCAAGTTTATAATGAGCTGATGCAGCTGTCGTTGGCGGGAAAATAGAGTTTGAATCATCTTAATTAAACTGCAGTCTAGGCGGCACAGATATGATAATTCTTGAAAAATTAGGATACGGATACGATGAGAATACAATAATATAATAATATATTTAATATCATGTTAAGTTTAAAATTTTAAAAAAAAAATACATTCAAATTTCAAATTATTCATCTATATCATCTTTAAAAATCAAAAGACTGATGTTTAATAGTAATGTATTCATCTACATAAATAAGAGGGAATTTCAAAAACAACTAACTTAAAAAAGTTTCTACCTCCTTAATTAGATATCTCTTCTTTAAGTCTTAATCAAAGGTCCAAGCACATCTTAGCCATATCATAAAACGTATCCCAGCCGTATCCAAGTCGCATCCGAATTCTAATTACATACTTTGTTGATCTAAATAATCGGATACGTATCGTATCCGAGTGTATCGAGTGCATATCGGTATCCGACGCATGTCGAATACAAGTACGCTTTCAAATGCGAAATATCCGTGCAGCATAGATCGGAGTTTAAAGACATATTACTAGGGAGCACATGCTAGACATATTACTCTATGTTCTCATAATAGAGGTCTTTGGATTCTTGTTTCTTATGGGCTTCTTTGTTTTTTTCATAGAAGTATCCGTGTAGCACAGGTCTTTGGATCTCTTTGTTTTTTTTTCTACTAATTTTCTTATTTCTCTCTTCGATCACTTGAATATTGTATTTTTATCATGTAAGCCATCACTTTTTCGTACTGGAAAATTCCTTGACAGTTGAATCAGCACATTGAGGTACAAAGAGATCCTTTCTTCTATTTTTTTTTTTTTACAGTTAAAAATAGATCCTTTCATTCTCCCAAATATGCAGTTCATCTTGGGCTTATTTTCCAAAACCAGATTCCGAGGCGAATATGAGCTGTTTTGTGACCAACAAGTTGGATAGAGAGAATTCTCTCTTCCAATTTCTCCCCTAGTCTCCACCATCAACAATTGGGCTCGATCCAACTTAGATTAGATGGTCCCAAAATCCAATTTCGTGGCTCGAAAGACGAGATAAGATCAGACCCAAATGTGGACGAATTGGACTCGAGTCCATAAGATAAGGCTCGGCCAGCAGCGGTTGGCTCTCATTTGGCGGGAATGGGCATGCCTAGAAACCGCGACCGTCACCACCTATTGTTATCCTAAACCCTCCTCAGTCCTCCCATCCAGATGGCCACTGCTCTCTGTCTCACCCCTTACTCGTTTCGGATTGGGGTTGGGATTAAGGCTAGGGTTTCGGCGGCGAAGGTGGCTGGGGCGATGGCGGGGGGAGCAGTCTCTGCCGCCGTGGTGCCGGCTGTGATTGTTGGAGGGGGGCGGGTGGGGCGGATGCTTGAGAGCATTGGCGGTGGCGGCGATCTTCTTGTCGGCCGGGGGCAGCCCGTGCCGGAGAGCTTCGAGGGGCCAATTTTTGTATGCACGCGTAATGATGATCTCGAGGCGGTGCTTGACGCCACCCCACCTTCCCGGTGGCGCGGTAAAGCCCTGGACCCACTTCATTTTGTGATTGAATCTAGGTTATTTTCTTTATGTATTTGCTGTCAAGAGTAGAATAATTGCTTGTAGAAAGATGTGTTTTTTTCCTTTTTTTTTATTGAAACGGATTACTGAATTTCTTTTGGATTGGGAGATAGCAAATGAAATGCTTGTTACTAAGTTTCTATTGGTATTTAGTAGAGCCTGGTTTATGAGATACACATACTACCTGATGAGGTTTTTGGATGTGAGTGGAAGAAAGTTAATGATGACATTGGTATGGCCTGATGTAAAAGTGAAATGCAGTCTTATGGAGGTTTGATTAGTTGCTGTTGATTGATCATCTACTGATTGGGGATTTGCTTGGTATGCATGCAATCTTCTGGTGATTCCTCTTTGCTACTGATACCATATCATCCACAATTTCCTTTTGAAAGGATTTAGTCCTAGATTAGTTATGTATGACCCTTTAAAATTACCATGACTAACATTGATGAATTAGTCCTAATGTGTAGTGTCTATTCTTTAGTGGTTCTTGATAGTAGGCGGTATAGTTGATGCCAGTTACTCAAAGTCACACATCATATTGTGATAACCCTTTATCTCTTTATTTACTTATAGATCAATATGCTTCTCATATTGCTTTGTGTAGACCTCTTTTTGATCTTATCTACACTATTGAGCTATTCGCTTTGTACCAATATGAAACGAAAAGGAAGAAAGAAATTGAACGCTGAACTCTTGAGTCGCATGTTTGATATATTTATCTTGAAGCTTGCCTTCTTGCCAGTTTATTTCCAGAACTGTGTGGTGAGTGGAGTTATTCTAAAATGCACGAAGTGTTTTCAAGTAGATGTTTTTTTCCAATTGAATAAAGAGAGCCCATTCTTTTAAAAGTTACACAAAATGCCTTAGATCTTAACATTTCAGCAGATTTGGTTTTCTTCCAGAATGGAATGCTTGAGCCATGGCTTCAAAGTAAAGGTCTAACTGATGCGGACCAAGTGTTGGCATATTTTGCTGTCTCAAAACGTGGGGAACCACCTGTTGATGGGATAACTGATACCAACCCCGAGGGCTTGACGGCAGCTTTTGGCAAATGGGCTTCTGCAGTTGCTTCGAGGCTACATAACGGAGGCCTTTCTTGCAAGGTAAGGCCTTCTGCTTTTCAAATCTCAAGCTCATATCTGCCCTCCTATGTGAGGTATGTTGTGGTTAGCATATGTATGGCTAAAACCCCTGATGTGAGGTGGTCTTCGGTTCGAATCCTGTTGAGGACACTGTAAGAGCAATTGCTCACCCTAAGCCAGGGTCAAATCTCAATTTTTTAAAAAATAGAAAAGAAGCTTATATTCACCCTTGTTTTGATGCCTCTTTTCTACTTATAATTCCGTTGACATTCGAAATAAGACACTCACTGCTTATGTTATCTTTTCATAAGTGATTTGTGGTTACATTAACCTTATTGCTTCTATTTCAGTATCATGTTAAGGTCCTGGAGACTAGCCATTATTATTTCTAAGCCCGGTCTCTATGCGTCTTTCTGATCCACTCTGAATCGGCTTCAGGTCCTTGAAAAGCAAGCTTTTCAGAAACAGATGTTAGAAAAGTTGATCTGGATTTCAGCCTTTATGCTTGTTGGAGCTCGTCATCCTGGGGCTACTGTTGGCGATGTAGAGAAAGAACATCGATCTGAGGCAAGCATTTTTCCCCTTACCATCTCCATTCAAGCATGATGTCCACATTTTGCCATGAACTTTGTTAAAATTTATTTGTTGTATGCATAACCTAATGCAAAGATGTTGTTCTCATTCCTTCAGAATGTTTGAAATTTTTCATTCCGATGTACTCTGATTTGATTTCAAAGTGTAAAAATAGATTTTGAATGCTGCAGTCTAAACTAAAATTAAATCTTCCATTTTCGAACGTGAAGACCGGTCTGGGAATATAAGCATGTTTTGGATGACCCTTCCTAGATCCTTTAAACCTTTCCACTTCATGTTTGTGCACTCCAACAACATTTAAACCTTCATCCTATCAAGATCACAGAAATCATGTCAGATCATGCTTTCCTATGAGAGAAGCTACCCAAAGAAGAGTCGAAACTTATGACAGATTTGGAGATTTAGTTAGCAAGCCTGTACATGTAGCAAGTTAAATTTAGCAAAGTGGTTTATCTTTGTGCTTGGTACAGGTCGCAAGCCTCATAGCAGAATTGGCTTCTGCAGCAGCTGCTGAGAAGGGAATTGTGTTTGATGAAGGAATGGAAGATAGGCTATGTGCGTATTCCCGGGCAGTCTCACACTTTCCAACTGCAGCAAAAGAGGTATTACATAGATCAACCTGTACAAAATGAACTCATTCAGACATGGTTTCTTAAAACTTATTGTGATCATTCAAACGTACAGTTCAAGTGGAGGAATGGATGGTTTTATTCACTGACGGAAAAGGCTGTTGCTGAAGGAAAGCCAGATCCATGCCCTCTACACACAGCTTGGCTCAAAGAGTTGAAGATAATCTGAGGAACTCTTCTCCTTTTTTCTTTCACTGTAAACAGTGATATCTGGACTTTTTTCACTTGACATCTGGAACTTATCATAAACAAAGCAGCTATCCTGCCGGTTTATTGTGATTATGGAAACACACAATTCGCTTGTTATCACACATGGTCTTGCTAGCCAGTGATGGATATCTCCGAAATGATCTTTTTCTGAATCATTCATGCCACAGAGAACTCCAATGACATGCCTGAAATATGATAATTTTGCGACGTTATAAAACACTGGAGTCTTCTCTCCCTCTAATTTGTCAGGTTCAGTGAACAAACTGCATGCCTTCACCCACGGGCAATGCTTTTATATCTAATACCTATCAGTAGTGAAGGACCTCTTTATTTGGACAAATCTTTACAAATAAACGCAAAGACAGAAGTTTGCACGCAAAAAAGAAGAAGAGAATGCTCAGTCAAACAAGCATATCAAAAGTTAGCATCCAGAAAGATTTTCATAGCAAAAGTTGAGCCATTATGAGAAAAGACATTTAACAAACAAAAGGTCCAATTCCCTTCCAATAACAAGCTCTGCTGCCATGTTTACAACCAGAAGAAACAAATAAAATAGCCACTGTCAGGAGCTCTGTACACGAATCGAGGTAAACAATCAGGATCATCCAATGTTTTTAGAACCACTAAAGAATCGATCAACCAATACATTTATCGTCATGAAGAAGAAGGCATTACCTTTTATTTAGATTTAAAGGTTTCAACAATGTGGTTCCTCATGACCTCACATTATAGGAGAAGCAGAAGAAATTGATAAAACATATCAGATACAATTCTCACACTATACCAAAAATAGTGATGCCATTTTGCACCAAACTTCCATAAATAATATCTGATACACTTCGATCAAACTGTATCAAGAACAAGGATGCCACTTCTCGGCAGAGCAACTTCAAGATGATGCTCACAAAATTACATCCAAAAAAGAACCAGCACTGGATTACTAGTCCTGTTCCTCTGTTCTTCTCCTTTTCTTCTTCTTCCTATGTATCTCTCTTTCATCTTCTCCAATTGATTCTCCTCCAAAATGCTTCCTTTTCTTGTCATCCCTATTCAACTGCTCCATTCCCTTCGCTTTCTTCTCCTTCTTCTCGGTCTTCGAATTATTCTTTCCCTCAAAATCACTTCGTTCCTCCTCTCCAACTAATCCATTCTCTTGTACATTCAACTTCTCCTTCTTTTTCTTTTTCTCCTCAGACCTCTCTCCCCCCTCTACCTCTATTCTCCCATTACTCTTCTTCTCAAAACTACTATTTTCCTCCCCTCCAAATCCATCCTCTTCTACTTTTATCTTCTCCGCCATTTTCTTCTTACTATCCTCTAAACTCTTTCCCTCTGACTCAACCTTCCCATCATTCTTCTTCTCCTTGCTCTTCTTTTTCTTGCTCTCCTCCGACCTCTCCAGCTTTATCTCTACCCGCCCATCAGCCATGTCCTCAAAATCACCTCTTTCATCCCCTTTAACCGCATCTTCTACCATAGTCCTCTTCTCCCTCTTGCTCTTCTTCCTCTCCTCTGCACCCATCCTCTTCTCACTATTCCTCCCAAGAACACTTTTTTCCTCATTTCCAGCCCCATCCTCCTCCTTTATCTTCTTCCTCTTCTCATCCGATTTCTCCACAGCCACATAAATCCTGGTCTCCGTTATTTCCTCCTCTATACTCAACTCCCTCTTCCTCGCAAGATGGCTCTTTGCCACCTCCTCATCACCCCCCTCTTTCGCACTCTTCTTCCGAGGGCTTGCTTCGCTCTCGACGTCGTGGGTTCTCCTGGCGGAGAACTTGATCTTTCCGTGGAGCTCGACGAGCTCGTGGATGGCGGCATAGGTGTCGCGGATGTACTCCGCAATGCCAGGAGCCGGCGCCGCCTCCTCCGCGACGGCGGAAAAGCGGGAGAGGATCGCCGCCGCCTTGGAGAGCTTGATGGGACGCGAGGAGACTACCTTAGCCCTCACCTCCCTCATCTCGAGCACTCTAGGGTTTTGGTTCGTCTTAGATCTGCTACAATAATTAGGGGTTTTGGAGGATGGAGCTCCCCAAGGGGTCCTTGGGTCGGATGTTCTTTTCCGATCGGATCCAGTATCGATCCGAATATAAAGATCCGGTAAGATTTGGGACTAGCGGAGGTTAAGAAATTTCGCGGATGAACTCCGATCCAATAGTCCGCAGAATAATCCGATAACCCGACCGGACTGAGAGTGTGGTACCCGTTCGACCAATCATCTTCAAGTCCACATAACCTACCACCACGTGTCCGTAAAGTTCCTTTTTAAGCACGCTCCCTCCTGTTTACCCGGACCTTTTAGATTCTTCTTCAAAACTTAGGAGAGAGAGAGAGGGGGGGGGGGGGGGGGGAGAGAGAGAGAGAGAGAGAGAGGGAGAGACCGATCGGGTTCGGGATCGGACGGATCGACGGGGGTGTTAATGGGGGAATCGGCGGCGAGGAAGCGGAGCCAGCCGCGCGGCGGATCGGAGCCGGAGTCCGATCACAAGAAGGAGGCGGTTGAGGATCGGAATCGGAGGGGATTCCTCCGGCTGGTGCGGTACGAGGAGCTGCCGGAGTTCCTCAAGGACAACGAGTTCATCCATGGGCACTACCGCTCCTGCTGGCCCATCCGCGACGCCCTCCTCAGCGCCTTCGCCTGGCACAACGAGACCCTCAACGTCTGGACGTGAGTCACGCCTTTTCGATCGATTATCAAAGAACGTGACCGTCCGACTGTGATCCGACGGTGCTGATGTTTTCGCCTATTTGTTGGGGATTTTTGCAGGCATTTGGGGGGTTTCTTGTTGTTCTTGGTACTCGCGGCGGTGGAGACGATGGAGGCGATGGAGGAGCTCTCCGGCAAAGCCCGGTATGAATATGATTGCCATTATTATCTTATTACAACTTTACCCTTTTAAAATTTTTAATTTGGCATTTATGTTATATAGGGCTGGAACTATGAATGCGGGCATCGAGAGGAACACTTCGCGGCACATTTTCTTGGTAAGAGTTTTATTTTATTTTTGGCAGTGGTTGCTACGTATTTTTTTATTTGTTTGCTTTTGTTGCGATTGGAAAGTGGTTCAGAAATATTTTTGAGTGAAATTTGGAAGCATAATTAATATTGGTTATCCAGTAAATATTACTCATATATATGGAAAGTAAATTCTTAATATAGTCATGCAACATTGCAACGTGACTGTCGATCGGTGATTCGCTTCAATAATTTATCTGTGTGAGATGTCAACTGTCATGTCTTTGGCACCGCCAAAAGCCGTTTTGGCCTCAACCGCAGAGCAAAAAGCCATGTATCCCAATGGTTTTTTCAGACAAAGTTGGGTGAAAAGTGGACAAACTCAATGACTTATGTTCAAATCTTGAACACTATTGGTTACTTGAATATTGTTCAAGACTAGGTTACAGGTTTATAGTTAATGCAATATTGAGCTTTGGGTTTGGGAGGAGTATGACAAAATGGGTTCACGTGATTTTTATTCTTTTGTTGGATGGCTGGACCATCTTGAGGGCCACCATTTTGGCATACTAGTACCGTCCATAAGGTAAAGCCATGTGAACCAGTGCATCCTGCCTTCCTTATGTATTGTTTCCACATAAACATTGAATTTAGATAGTGTCAAGAGTTTTTGAACTCTCAAACGCTATTTTGGTATCATATAATTTTACCAAAAGTGTTTGTGTGCCACATGACATGGTAATCACCCGGTCATTACACCCCTCTTTCTCTTCATGTCTCTCACCCTTCCGTCATGTGTGCACAAGATGTATATGATTCAGATGCCACGTATGAGTCATATGCCTCATCATTATGTCTTATCATAAACGATAATAGATATATTTATTTAACTTATACTCTAGTAAGATTAATGTTATTTTTCATATATTATTTCACATAAATATTTGTCTATTTGGCACCATATTACATTGCCAGTTCTCGGTAGCCAACGTTGTGTCTTGATATTTATCTTATATTCTGACAAGATTGATATTTTCATTGTTAATGCAATATTTAGATTTGATGTGAGTGAAAAGTGGATTTATTTCTTTAGTTTTTCTTGGACGGCTTTTAGAACATCTCAAGGCCCATCATTGGAGTGAACATACTTAATTTCGGACCATGCATGCTTGTAGGAATCTCTGCCGTTGGATCCGACGATAGCGTACCACCCGTTGCCGCCAAGGTGGCCGAGGCTGGTGTTCATGGCGGGCGCCATGGGCTGCCTCGCATGCAGCTCGGTGTCGCACCTCCTGGGATGCCACTCCCGCCGCCTGTCCCTCTTCCTATGGCGTCTCGACTACACCGGCATCGCCCTCATGATCGTCTCCTCATTCGTCCCGCCCATCTACTACGCCTTCCTCTGCCACCCCTTGGCTCGCCTCGCCTACCTCTCCGCCATCTCCGCCCTCGGCCTCGCCACCGCCGCCATCCTCCTGATCCCAGCATTCTCCGCCCCGGGCTTCCGCCACTTGCGAGCCGGGCTATTCCTCGCCATGGGCTTCTTTGGCTTCGTGCCCGCGGTCCATGCTCTCGCTCTAAACTGGGAGCACCGCGCGTGCCATGCCGCGCTCGCGCTGGAGCTGGCGATGGGCGTGGCCTACGCCGCCGGGGCAGGGTTCTACGTGAGCAGGGTGCCGGAGAGGTTTTGGCCGGGGGCATTCGATCTCGTGGGGCACAGCCACCAGATCTTTCATGTGCTCGTGCTCTTCGGCGCTCTGACGCACTACGCGAGCACCATTGTGCTCCTCCGGTGGCGCCAGCAGCCGGCGTCGGCTTGTGATCCTTAGCCGGAGGAAAACAAGAGCCTGTCGGAAATTGAAAGTCTTAGAAATTGGTTGTGTCCACTGTATTTTTAGCCAAGTGTCTCAATTCTAGATGAGCAATGTGATTAAAATTCGAAGAAGAGTTGCAAGCATTCCACTTGGCTGGTTGTACGCCAGTTTTAGGATATTGGGATAAATCCAATCGGATCCGCCCGAATCCGATTTTTAAGAGAGTCCTATGTACTTTTCTGTTCGGGGTTTTTACATTTCGATACCCTAAACTTTCTCAGAATTGCATTTTGGTACCATCAGTATTGAGATTTATAATTTGATACCATTAAGTTATAAATTAAGTGAAATTCAATTCCGACCCCCAACTCCGTTAGTATAATCTGACGGGAAATCGCTCACGTGAGCGGTTTTGCACTCATTTCTTGCCACGGAAGTTGGCTTTGCACCCGTTTCCCCACATGCCACCATGGCGGAGCTCCGCCTCCTTGGCGCGGACCCCAATATGACTCGTGAATAAATGGGTCGGGTCAGGGTTGACCCGCTGGTTAGGTGAGTCAACCCGTTTACCCGTTTAATTAAGGGTTTAGGCCGATCACCATCTCCCCCCTGTCGCCACTCGCATGTCGCACTCGCCCCTCGCGATCACCACTCACCTATCGCCCCAATCTCCAATCTCCTCATGTCGTGATCTCCGCCTGGTACTCCGCGGCCTCCGCCCCCCACCGATCTCCTCCCCTCCCAGCCCTTCTCCGAAGTCCACCGGCATCTCCCTTTACAAGTTCCCAACCTCCATCCGATAGAGTCTACCGAACGATGAAGAAGCCGGAGAAGAGGGAGAAGGACGGGAGGAAGCAGTAGACGATGAGGAAGATGATGGTGAAGGGGTAGATTGCGACATTGATCTCGACCAACTGCGACCCCTCTTCCCACTCCGACGCGGCTCCGACCTCCATCGAGATCCTCCGCTCCACCATCGGATCCAACATCCCACACCCCGACGCCTCCCAGCGTCGTCCGCCCACCAAATCCGCCCACAGCCCGACCGCGACTCCTCCTGGCCACCCCCCAGGCGCGATCCACCTTCATGTCGCTCATGGTCACCGTCGCCGACGAGCTTCTCTCTCCTTCTCCTTGCATTGTATTTCTTTCTTTTTTTTACCCATAAACGGGTTAGTCAGGTTGACCCAACTCGACCCGTTTATAAATGGGTCGGGTTATAAACCCGACTCGTTTATTAAACGGGTTAGGTTCGGGTTGGGCATATGGGTCAGGATATCGGTGCTCGATCCGACTCAAACTTGACCCGAACCCGACCCGTGAGCCCGAATTGCCACCCCTAGGCACGATGTGCATGCCATCATCTTTTCCACCGGCGGGTACACGGGCAATGTGTACTTTGAGTTCAACAACGGCATCACCCTCTGTACATCACCTCCCAGTGCTTCCAGCACAATGTGGTCTTCGTCGTCCTCGACTATTGTAATTGATGGTTCACCAAGTATGCCGACGTGCTCTGTCACCTCTCCGACTATCCCTTAATAAATTTCTCCAACGATGAATTTAAGCCACCGACCCACCAACCCCCCACTTTTCTTCTTTCTTCTCCGCCCCTTCTTCTTTTTCTTCTCCTCCCACATCTATCTTTTCTCTCCCCCGCTTCTCCTCTGTTTTTCTCTTCTTCTTTTTCCCTTTTCTATTTCCTTTCTCTTTTCCCAGCCACATCCCCTCCCCCCTACTCTCTTCCTCCTATTCTTTCTCCTCTATTTTTCATTCTTTTCTTTTACCCTTCTATGTATTCTTTCTCCTTCCCCACTCTTCTTTTCTTTTCTCCTTTCTCCTCGCCCCCAACCTCCACTCCCTTCTCCCCATTCCCGGCAAGGCGGCACTCACGTTCGCTTGGCTCTCCAACACTGTTGTCGTCCATCATTCTCCACCACCGAACGTCCCACCCTCCGCGGCCATTGACCACTCCCTCCGACGTCGGCTCCTTCACCTCGCCATCCACCTACTGACACGTGGTTGTTTGGGTTGATGATAGTCACGTGCGTGTCACGTGACTAGTTTACCGTCAGTCTATGTAACACCGTTGGGAGGCTTAGATCACTTTGTCATGGTATTACAACTTGGTGATTTTGAATTGTAAATTCCAAACTTGGTGGTATCAATGTACAATTATAGGAAAGTGCAGGAAAAATCCCTTTATCTTCTTTGCCTGTTGATTTTATCGGATTCGGGTTCTCATTCGACCCACTGACCGCTACCTGTAATTAAAACCCTATACCCTGATGAATGACGAGCGACGAGAGTAAAAAGAACACAAGATAGGTCCATTAATGGCGGAATCCCGCGATCTCCACCTCCACCGCTTCCCCCAAGCCCGCCATATTTCTGCCGTCCGTTGGCTCCCCTCCATCTCCCCCTTAGAACGCCTCTCCATCTCTTCCGTCCACTACCCCTCCCCCTCCCTCGACATCCACGCCCTCTCTCAAGACCGCAACCCAAGTCTCCTACTCCGCCATTCCCTCCCCCTCCCGTCACCCGCCACCGCGCTCTGCACCTCCTCCTCCGCCGTCGCTGCGGCTACCAACGCTGGATCACTCCACCTCCTCCTTCTCGACCCCGTCGATGCCTCTCTCGCATCCGAGCACTCCATCCGTAAGCTCCACAAAAGTCCCGTGGCGGCAGCGGATCTGAGAGAGGAAGGGACGTGTGTGACGGTTGGGGAGGAGGGAGCGATCAATGTGGTGGCGATCGGGGAGGGGCGGATCGAAAAGAGATGGGAGCACGAGAGCCGAGGGCTCAGGGCGTTCACGGCGGCCAGGTGGGGGTCGCCGTCGGAGTTTGCTACCGGAGGGTTGGGGTTCGGGGTGCAATGGTGGGACCATAGGAAGCCCGGGGGACTGGTCTCGCAGTTCAAGGGCAGCTGGTGAGCGTGGATTGCTTGGTGCTTATTTGACAAAAATCGTAATTTTAGCGGATTTCTGTTCATGGGTCAGTTTTTGGGTGATGATTATAATTACATCTCGAGGGTTAAAAAAGGATAATTTTTTGCGTTTTGAGTTTTAAACTATGAAGTAGCTTGTGGGCATTGAAACTTTGTTTCCATTTTTGCTACATTGGAGGTTGAGAAATATTTTTGTTTGCCATTTGCATATTAAGGTCCACATTGGTCATTTGGTTATTTGATGATGCTGTCTAGCTTGTGGTTGTGAAAGCTGTTGCTTTTTAGTTCCTCAACATGAGATGGTGGCTCCAGTCAAAATTGTTGTTTTGATGCCTATTTTGTGCTGCAATTTGTGCCCTGAACTCTATATCAACATGTTTTTGAATGTATCTATGCCGCAGGGGACGAGGGAGCATGACTGGAATGGTGCACTCAATTGATATTCACCCATCACGGAAGCATATTTGTGTGGTGAGACACCTTCATAATTAACCTCTGCTATGTATAACTTCAGGGCATTGTTGAATTTAGGAGTTGCTTCTCTTCGATGGCAGGTAAGTGCATCTCATTTGCTGTATTGTGGAAACTTTAGGAGATAGACTGGCATGACAGAAGAAGTTACATTGCTTACTGAGAGTCGGAGTTTCATAATATAAGCTGAAATAAGAATTCTAGGATGGTGTAGCAATCTTCATCTGAATCCAATTTTCTGCTTACAACCAGAACGAGCTTTTGGTTGAGAGCTTAGTCTATCAAATGAAGGATTTTTGAATCGATTGAAGATGAAATGAGAGAATTTATTTAAGCTTTTGACCATGGACTTTTAATCAAGATTCACAATATTCTATGATTCAATTTGATTTTGCTTTCTAGGTCTGAGTATTTGTTTCATGGACCAACTAACATTAAGCTGCATCTGAATTGTTTTTTCTCTGTGCATGCTTCGTTGCAATCTAGTGTAAATCTTTGTTCCTCTATCCCGATTTAGTTGTTGGAATGTATTATATTATTTTGCTATAGTCTTCAATGTCTTTTGCATTCTAAGAATCTAAAGTGTTTGTTCGTCTATCCTGCATAATGTGCTGACCTGTCGAAAGTATCTCGCTCTTATACCCATCTGGTTATCATAAGAATCCATTTCACAGTTTTAATGTCCTCATTATGTTTTCTCCAAATAATTCAAGGTGGGAGGCTCTTTGGGAACAGTATTTGCTTGGGATCTTCGGTGGCAACAGCAGCCAATCATTCTCTCTGGAGTTGCTGGAGGTGGAACGACTCAACCTGCCTGTGAAAGTGAGGTTTGGGGGGTCCAATATGATGGCCACACCCAGTCTTCAAGCATAGGATCTGCTCCTTCTACGAGGATTCTCCCTGTCATGATGTGTTCAGAAGATGGGATACTCGCTGTTGTTGAACAAGGTTTCTTGCCTTTAATATGCCTGCCAAAGTTTGCTTGCATTTTCAATACCTAGTTAAGAGCTTTTGGTATAGCTGGTTAAAATTTACCTTCATAAAATGGAAAGTTCTTTAAGCTGCTTAAGGAATTCCTTCTTGCGAAAAATGTTCACTATGTGCATGTTTTAGTATCTAAACCAAGGTTTGTTCCATTTCATTCTTTGAGACAGGTTTTAGTGCTCTTAGGTGCCATGCCCCTTGCCTCTTAACAAGTTCTGTAGAACCATATGCTTAACAGGAAGCTTGCATCAGGTTCTCCCAGTACTGGGCATGAGAAGTTTTCTTGTAGTATTCACCCATTTTCGTTATAATACAACTTTCTAATTGTGGAGAGCAGTCACGTATATAGGTTGCCAGGCTTTCACGGACCTGAAAAACAGTGATATACTTGTTATTCCTTGTCCATCAATTGATTAGTTCCATGGAGCCTTATCCCATGTTCCATAGTGGTGATATTTCCTTATCTACTGTTCCGTTTAAGCTACAAATTCATCGATTTCCTTATTGAAAATCAGAAGTCTTCACTTTCCCATAGCAACCAATTGCCCACAATATTCCATGATGTTATTTTCAATGGGCTCTATTGACTTACGCAGGTGAAGAGCCAATTGAATTGCTGGCAGAACCTTGTGCAATCAATTCATTTGACATTGATCCTCACAATCCATCGGTAAGTTGGTGAAAATGTTGATAATATAATGTCATGAGCCTGGATTGTGTTTTTAATTTTTGATGACAAGTGAGATGATGTTCTGACTTTTACACGATGTAACGATCATGTTTCTTCAACCAATATTGTCCAGGACGTGATTTGTGCTCTTGAGTGGGAAACAATAGGCATCTTAATGCGTCCCAGAGTAAGTCTGGCTGCATACCGAGACTAGCTGAAAGCGACCTCAATCATGCGCATTAGTTCCAAGGAGCTCGTATCAAATTAATCAGAGGACCAGGAAGCTTCTCCATATGCCTTCGCTGTGAAAGCAAGTCTTGGAAGATAAAGCATAGCATTTGTTCTACAGTCCTTAGCGTGTGAAAGCAAGTCTTGGAAGACCACTGATCTGTTTTCACTTGGAAGTTTTGCTTGGAATTCATTCTTTAGCGTGCTATAGAATGCTGCCTAGGTTGATGAGAAAATCTTCTTGGGTTGAACATTGTATCATGTGACTATGTGAGTGACATGGTTGTTGATGAAATGTTGTTGTATTGATGAGTAGTGCAATTGGAAGCAAACATTGAGTTTTCTCATTGTAGATGAGTCTCAAATTCTTTATTTGTTCTTCTTTTCTTTCCCTTTTTTTTTTTTTTTTTTTTGGGACAACAAGATGAGTGTCATATCTGTGCATTGGAACCACCAGGGGATTGGTTAACTTATCATAACATCTCATGGAAAAATTTTGTAGTCTTAATTGAACCACCCTCATTTCTCCATCCAATTGAAGGGATGAAGGTTGGGGGTGAGTGAGGACCCCTCTCTTTAGCCACACATCCTAGTGAGAGAAAGTGGATACACCCACACATCCTAGAGAGAGAAGCCATATAAGCTGGAGAAAAAGGAGAGAGAGAGACGGATAGAAGATGATGGCCTTCTCTGTGTGCTCCGTGAGGTGCTCTCCTTCCTCCCCGCCTCCCCTTCGCTGCCTCCATAATGCCCACCTCTCTTCAACCTCAATGGCCGTCTCCATCAAAACCAAGCTCTCCTCCTCCAAGACCCTCTCTGGATCCCCTCTAATCCTCAAGAACAGCACCACCCTCTCAACCGTCGTTTATCCCCTCCAAAAGCCTCCTTTTCCCATGGTCTTCGCCGCCAAAGGCTACAAGATGAAGACCCATAAGGTATCGTCTTTTTTCCCGGATTTTTGTTGGTTTTGGTTGATGGTGAGAAGAACCCATTTCTTGGGTTTTTTTATTCCAAGGCCTCGGCGAAACGGTTCCGGGTGACGGGCAGTGGGAAGATTGTGAGGAGGAGGGCCGGGAAGCAGCATTTGCTGGGGAAGAAGAACACCAAGAGGAAGCTCCGCCTGTCCAAGATTGTGAGTCCTATCTTCAAATTGCTCTCTTGGGCGTGTTTCAATTGAGTTGTTCTTTCATTGATTGGTAATAGGAGTTTGTATCATTTTGTGGTATATCTGATTGGAAGAGCTCAGTATCGTGGGCAATTTGTGTTGAAAATCTACATGCTTTAGTTAGATTAGTGCGAAGTCCCATTTCTTGGCTTGCTTAAGTATGATTCTTGTTTTGTTTGATTGATGATGGAAATGTTGAATGTGTTATATATTTGGTGGAAAATGTCTGTTTCTTTGTTTCTTTTCTTTTCTTTGTTTCTTTTCTTTTCTTTGTTTCTTTTTCTTTTTAAGCTCTGGACTTATTTAAGTATATTCAAAATCCCCTGAATGTTAGACAAGTTATTTGGCAAGTTATACGATATTCAATGGATTCAATTAACTTCAGTCCTTACAATTAGCTTTGAATTTCCCCAATTTGATTGGGAGTTGAATAATGATACCAAAACCTGCTTCAGTCAATTCCCCAAGCGAATATATTTTCGAAACTGTTTTTAAGTTATTGCCTTTTCATTTTGCTTCGCTATCCACTCCTTAAGCTTAGACGAAACCTTTTCATACCAGTGTGCAGATTTCGTTCGAAATGAATCTTTAACTTTTGCAGGCAATTGAAGGTCATTCATCTTACTGGAATTGTATGTACTTTTTGTCACATTAGTTCTTAGTTGGAATTTCTTTAGTTTTTCTACTTAGCACTCAACGGCTTGGGCCGGTCTTATGCAAAGGATGGGAGCAAAGGTTTACTAGGATTTCTGCTACGTTATGAAAACATGATGGTGACTCAAAAGTGTACATATCAGAATAATGATGGAAATCAAGAGTGAAATAAGAGGATGCAGGAAGTCATGAGCCTAAAAAGATTGATTGAACTTCTGTTAAAGAGACTGATACAGCAGGTGCACATTAATTGTCATTAGAGTTGGTGGAAGTTTTTAGTTTTAGGACAGTAAGCAAAAATTAAAACTAAATGCCCTTAAAGAAATCCTAAGAAGGTGGTACATCGCTTGATGCAACTTATGTTTTGAGATGTGTCATTGCAGTGCATATTTTAGAAGACTTTTCCTTCTCTATGCTATCTAGGATATCTTGTACTGCTGAGATTTATAAGTGGAATATATTTGTTTTGCATATCATTGCTACTTGTTGACGGTATATATTATATACCTTGGATGCTCTCTGTTTTGGAAATCTTCTCAAATTCTGCTTGCCTCAATTTTAATTGGATGATAGTGCCAATGCAATGACTGGATTTGACCTTATGATTTAGGGGCCAGGATATGGTCATTGTTCTTGTTGGTAATCTCATTGCATATTTGATATATCTACCATCCAATGACGTATTATTCTTTTTTCTCATCTCTTCTTATATTACTAAATCTTGGAGGAACTTATTATTACATTGAATCTTTTTGGCTATTATGTACAGCACGCGGTGCACCGAAGTGACTACAACAACGTGATCGGCGCACTACCTTATCTCAAAGTGAATCGGAAGGCAACCTAAGGCGCCTGTGTGCACGGCAAAGGGATTTCCTGGATTCTGGACTTCTGTACCTTTGACCTGGAGTTTGTTCCTGGTGATTGAACATTTGCCTTGCATCCATGTCCCTCCATTAATCGACATATGTAATTTGTTCCGCGGAAACTATGTAATTGAGCCAAGTAATTCTGTTTGCTCCTTATGAGCTGTATCAACTCACATGTGCAATATTTTTTCTGGAAAAAAAAAATCACCCACAAAGGCAAGATTTATCCTGAAGCATTTAATATCTGGGTTAAAGGAAAGTTGCAGGAAGCAGCTGATGCACTTGGGACACAGCATTTTTGTCCTGAGCCGTGCTTGAGGTTGGAATCACCACCTATTATCCCATTAAACCTGTGAAGTTGTATTGCTTAAGAAGCATGGTTGGCAAGCATGAATTACCCAATGCCGGTGAACTATTTGCAGCGTTGTGAGTGATGGATATGTCTTACTGTTCTATCGAAATTGTAAAAGGTTTCTTTTAGTTCAGCATGACCTTTGTCTGGCATTGTTTATGCTCTGGAGCTCATTAATATGGTGAATGCTAGCTTTTCCAAATCATAGGGCCATACTGTACATCAGGTGGTTTGCCTAGTCTCAACTTTCAGGTGCTTATTAGATTGGCTCCTGAATCTTAACTGCAAAAGCACATAAACAGCAAGAACATCGAAGAACACCGTGGGTGGTGCATGTGTTTTGGACTGAGCTTTGAGCCATGAGATTATTGAGCAAGTCCTCCCCTTTATGTTTTGTGAGGGACTAATATGATATTGTTGAAATTTTAGGGACTAATGTGAAATTTAATGGGGTTTGAGGAATTAATTTCATATCAAATTAAAAAGGTGCGTATAAAGGGTTTAATACGTTTATGCTGCTCTAATAGCCGATAGAATTATTTTAGTTTTATAAAGCTTCACTTGTGTGGTCGCCGGTCTAACAAGAGAAGGCTGCTTGAGATGGAGAAGGGGAAGGGCTTGGCTAGGCGCTGGGCGGTGGAGTTCGCGGAGCCCTCGTCCTCCGACGTCCCCGAGCCCCTCGGCTACAACCGGTCCCCCGTCGATCTCGTAGGGTTTCACCTCTGTATCTTTGTGTATCGCCGCCCATCGATCTTGGTTGGATTGGACTCTTTGGGATCCGTTCTGATGAAGTTGGATTCTTGATCTTGTGGTGCAGGATGATGCGAACCAAAGCAAGCAGCAGAAGGACGCTGAGGCCGTGTGGAAGTCCCAGGTACTAGGGTTAGGGTTGTGCTCGATTGATCTATGCTGAGGGTTTTTTTTTCTTTGTGTCTTGGATCAAGCTTCATCTGCAAATTTTGGTGAAAAAGTTCTTTTCTTTGTGATTCGTTTTGATTTGGTTTGTTTGGATCAATTAGGATCTAAGTTCTGATGTTACGGTGCTCTTTAGTTCGTTTGTTTGCTTTAGCTGTGTCTACGAAAGTGATTTTGGATCTAAATGCAATACCCATGGGTTTTGTTTAGAATTCTCGATTGGGACTCGGGAGAATCGTTGGATTTCATTCATTCATTTGCTGTTACCAATTTCTTGATCCCTGTGTCCTGTCGTTTATTTGATTATGTGTCTAATTGTAGTTTCTTTGTCTTAACTTTGCACGGGAAGAAAGCTTGGGAGGTGGCTCAAGCCCCTGCCAAAAACTTGATGATGATGGGATTCATGATGTGGATGGCTGGAAGCACAGTCCATTTATTTAGTATTGGCATCACATTCTCAGCTCTTTGGCAGCCAATAAGTGCGCTCCAAGGGGTTGGAAAGGGTATGCATTTCTTATTCTCTTGGCTTATGTGAATTTCAAGCAAAAATCTAACAATAATATGTTGCTTTATGAATGTAATCTGCTAGAAGACATTGACACTTGAGAATGCAAACCGGTATCATGGTCGCTTAACTTATGACTATCAAATGATTGATTGTTTTGGTGGGTAGCACATGATATAGTTTTGATGGATTTGATGGAAATTTTCGAAAGGCATAATTTGGTGAATTGAATGTAATATGCAAGCTTATTTCTACTTAAAGTCAACCATAGACATGTCCACCACAAAATGATATAAAAATGTAAGGACAATGCATGTGCTAATGATGATGAATTAAGAAGGCTTTCTTTATAGTTATTGCCCCTCGAAGACTATTGAGCTTCTTCACCATCAATACTCAAGGCAAACAATTGTATAGCTAGCCACTGAGTCGCTGGTAATGTACCAGATAGATATCAAAAGACATCAACGTAATGACTGAAACTTGAATGAGATGTAACTTTGAACCTAGGTGATGCTTCACGGACCTATTATATCTGATGTTAGCTTAGCTTTTGTTTGTGCATTTTCTAAGATTTCCCTCATGAACTCCATCTTTGAAAAATTTGGGTTAGAGAAATGCCACCTTCTGTTCTCTGCCCTGGATTTGGTTCGTATGAACTGCTATACCTTTGTTAATTTAATTCTTGTGCATCTCTTTCCCATAAAGCCCCATTTTTTCCTTTCGAGATATTCATATATGTGGCTATTTCATATTTTGCGGTCTAACCGGAAGCCCTATGTTACTAGTCGATGACATTCATAAAGCCAATGTTTATAATTAGAGCTCTGTTTTGTGTAGTCTCCATCCTTTGGGCTGGATTTTGGTTCTAGTTTAGGTACTACTTGATTTGATCAAATGTTTAAATTACCAATTGCATGCAAGTTTTTAGGATGCAGGCAAGGAGCAACTTCATTTTCAACCTAGTTATGTGATTCTACTCACATTTTGCTTGAAATGTTAGTTTATTTGCTGTAATAAGATAATTGTTTTGACAGTCTTCTGATTTCCAATTTAATTTATTTATGCAAATTGTTCTTGCAGTTTTTGCACCTTACAAGGATTCCAGAGTAGACACTCTTGCGCCCAAATTGCTTTTCATTGCCCTTAACTTGGCTGCGCTAGGTTTGGGCATATGGAAGGTATGTGAAGCCAAAATCCCCAAAATGCTTTTGCATAATTGTCATCCATTCATTGATGGCCTCTTTCTTTTTTTGGCAGCTGAACTCGTTGGGTCTTCTTCCAACACATGCATCTGATTGGGTTTCATCCCTAGCCCCTGCTCCGGTATGAAATTTTTTTTATTTACCTTGGACATGATGTCAGTGAAATGCCAAAGTCGTCTGCGTGTTTTATGCTTTATTAGTTATGTTTTGTGGCTTTGGGTAATATTGGAATCTTAAGTTTGTTTTATGCTTTGTTTGTTACTTTGGGGGTAAATACGCTCAAGTACCTTAAATTTAGTGGTAATTTCAATTTGGGTTCTTTGCTTTAAAACATGTTAATGTGTGCCTTAACGTTTTAAAATCATTTCAATGTGGGCCTTAATGGCAATTGCCATCATCTAGCTATTGCGAATATACACGTGCGGTCACGTGACTACTATTCCTATGACCTCACAGCTTATGGGGATTCTAACTAGACCCCAATCTTTTCTTTTTAAAACTTTCTTTACACCAAATTGATCAATTAAACTGGTGAAAATCTAGTCTTTGGAGCTGTCTCAGCATAAATCCTAGCCCGAAATCCAATATCAAGTTTTATAAGGGCAGGAATAGTAGTCATATGACCGCTTGCGCGTATTTGTTGTAAGCTCCTTCGACGGTGTCGGCCATTAGGGCCCACCTTGAAACAATTTTAATAGACACACTTGGGCCCACATTGATGCATTTTGAGGGTCCGTATCAAAACTACCCCCAAATTTGAGGGTAACTAAAGCATATTGAAATGCCGAAGTAATCTCTATGCTTTATGATATTCTTAGTTATGTTCTTAGCTTTGGGTAATATTGGAAGTACGCAGTTCTGTTAGTAATCTGTTTGTATAAGACCTCAGCATTAATTCAAAGCAAAGATGCGCTAGAAATGGAAATGACTCCTAATCCTGTTCTCGTTTTTGACACATGAATATCTGCATTTGGTGTTTTACCTTTGTCAATCAACTGTTTGTTCTGCATGATTATGGAAAGATAAAAGAGGAAATAACCTAGTTATGCTAGTTTGATCAAGTACGTCCTGGCGTATATCCATTATCTTCCAGGGTTATGATTTAAAGATATACACTGGTCCCATCTATAGCAAGGAAATATTCTGTCGTACTGCCAGGATTTACATCTTGATTTCCAAAGCATCCTTAGGTCATGCTTTTCCAAGCATTTTCATTAATTGTAGTGGACAAATTCAAATATTTCTTGTGTATAACTTATTGAGGCTGACATAACTTATGTCTCACTTCTTGGGTATCTACTTGCCTGTCTTACCATTAATCATTTTAGTCTGCTGCCTATCATGTCTGATTGTTAGCTTTTTTGGGGGGGTTATTGCATATAGTTTTTTTGTCTTTTGTCAAATAAAAAGGCCAGTTTGTGTTTTGTCCAATATTAGCCTGTCATGCGGACATGCAATAAGCTCATGGATAACCTCTGTTTGTTCGATTAGTTGATAGAAGGATAATGGCAAAAGATATTTGTTGCTAGGTATGTTTGTTGAAGGTTACTTAGTAGGTCCTGTTCTATAGACAAATAATTTCATACTACGACGTATCTGGGATAATAGTAATTAGTGAAAAAGAATACTTGTACAAACCAGTGTAGTAACCCATCACCAACAGTTCAATGATAGGAATGGCTTGAATGTTCTGTGCCATCTGTAAACATCACCACAAATATTATCAATACATTTCTATCTTCCACAAATATTATCTTTATCCTATAATCGATGGTTGGAATATAGAATAAGAAAATAAATCACCACAGATATTATTCATACATTCCTATCTCCCACATAAAAAAGGAGCTGTGCAGCAGCTACAAAATAGGTATTCTATGAAATATACCTATAAAAAATAAAAATAAAAATAAAAATAAAAGAATAGTTTGAATTGTATATTTGGAATCATCTCGACGAAATTTTTATTGTGAGTAAATTAATATAATGTGTATAATTTGTAATGTACCTTTCCCATGAGTCTTCTGTTTGTTTTTACTGATGTGGATTTATGTATTTCAGGAGGTTGAATTTGCTGGTGGGGGGCTTTGGCCTCAGTAATTAGCTTGTTTTTCGTATTCAACTTGCACACCCACAATTGTGGGTTGTGGTATGCTACTTTGGTTTCAAGGAGGAGAGTATGGGCTGGAAGTGTCTTTATGCTATGTGGCAAAGGAGTTGCAACCTGGTATCATTCGACTGCAGTTGAGGAAAGCAACACAATGAATTGCCCTAGGTCTCCTTTGGCTCTATGCGTTATGTTATCCAATTAGATGTCTGTGCTATCGCCAACTGGAAGGCTTGAGTTACCATTATTATTATAAGATTTTTTCGAGTAACTGAAACCAACTCCTATTGTGAGATATTTGTTCTTATTAAGAAAACACAATTCACGCTAGCCTGTAGATGCTCACATCTTGCTGTGGAGCACACTTATGTTTTTTTTTATCAAATTCTGCAACTGAGGGCGCGTTTTTATATCCTTTCTTGGATAGTTAAGGTGTCTCTGTATTAAACGATCAAGCTCCTCAATTGGTTGTGTTGCTTAGTTGACTACTTTGCTTACATGTCCTATTGCGCACTTGAATTACCAAGATACAGGTCCTGTTGCTGCAATCAAGAGAAATGATTTGGTCGATGTTTCTTTCTCTTTCTTTTTTGGTTTGTGTTTTTAGGAGTCCTGATACAGGTGCTTGCAGTGATATTGACAAAATTATCTGTTTGCAGTTTCATTGCCACTATTAAATATGCCCTACTGTGGCAAATATTGTTGATATAGTTTTTTGGTTTGATTAGCTGAGATAGGAACTACAAGAACCTATCTATGGATGTAATGCCATCCGTTAAGGTCCAATAAAGAGACATTTGAACCTATCCATCGATGTAATGTCATCCGTCAAGGTCCAATAAAGAGGCATTTGAGCTCGACGACACCACCGTGCTATCTCATTTGTTATAAAATTTTGATCTATGAGGATACGAGTAAAAACAAGAGTATGGAAATGCATCTTCACCTTCTAAATATCTTTCAAAACTGACTCAATCTGATGAGTTCAAAGCATCCTGCACTGCAACATGTCAATTAGGAATCGCTCTTTCTTTGGCGAAAGAGAACATATTTTACTCTATTTTAAAAAACATATTTTAATCAGGAGAAAAATGCTTATGGTTATGTCCTCTTTTTTGATATTTTAGATGAGTTAGGTGATATGGACATCAATTCAAACTGCTTTACTATAGGGTGGATTTGCATCCTATTTTAATCTATTTTAAAAACATACGTCTCCAGATTTACTTAGTAAAATCTATTTCACGAAAATAAGATTTAAAGAAAATTAGGCTATCCAACATTACTTATCTAACGTAGTCGGGCGAACAGTTTGTTGGAAATTAGACCCAAACTAATCTACATGGAGTATAGCGAGATTACTCAACGCAAAAGTCAATAATATTGTTCGAGCATGTCGTAGGTTCGGCACGGTTATTACCTGGTCCATTGAAACAGGGTCGAATTTTTTCAACACATATTTGTAGTAGTCTGTTTGTCTTAGTCTTGTAAATTTTAATCTCTTGGCTCGTCTTATCAAAAGAAAAATCTACTTGGGGTATGTTGTGCGATTAGACAAGCTTGCAGGGTGGTCCTTGCAAATACTCTCTATTTTATGCAATTAGACAAGCTTCCAGGGGTGTGCTTGCAAATGTTCCCCAAAAAATATCATTAGAACATTTAGATACCCCTCAGAGCCATCCCCAAATCTCCTCATCTCTCTCTCTGAGCATAGCAGTGACACCACCAATGGAGCTCAGCGTGGATCAGCTGCGTGGGTACGACGGCAGTGACCCGAGCAAGCCCATCTACGTTGCGATCCGTGGGACCATCTACGACGTCTCCACTGGGAAGGGCTTCTACGGTCCCGGCGGCGACTACGCGCTGTTCGCCGGCCGCGAGGCCAGCCGTGCTCTGGCCAAGATGAGCAAAAGCGAGGAGGACGTCAATGGCGACCTAGATGGCCTCCCCGAGAAGGAGATGGGGGTTCTCCAGGACTGGGAGAATAAGTTCCGTGCAAAGTACCCGGTCGTGGGGCGCGTTGCCTCTTGAGATATGTGATAGTGCAGCAATAATCTGAGCTTATAGTATGATTAGATGAATGATCTGGACGTGATGTGTTTTATTTGGTATGGTGAAGTTGTTATGTTTGGATTGCCTGTAATATTCCATGATTGTGTGGATTTACTATGCTTCTGTGTGCATATATAATAAAAGAGCATACTTTGCATCAGTACATGAACAATCTGAATATGGATTGCGTGGTAGATGCTTCTTGATGGGGCTTTCTGTAGATCCGGCGAAGTGGGTGTTAACCCTAATAATTGGAGATTTGCCAAATCAGCATTTCTAAAGGGGTGTGTATGATACGGAAAGAATGCCTGATGTTTTGATGCTGATTGATTGATGCTTGTTTATTGGTTCTTTTTTCTCATGAAATGGGTATGCTTTGATTGTATGGAATATACTTTGCTTATAGATTTGATGCATTATCTGTGACCTTCTGCAGATAATGAAATTGCCTTTGAGATCCTTTCTTGTGTAAAAGAAAAGGATGTGCTTGGATTCTCTCAAGACCATGATGATTACTTGGATTGAGTACCTTTTTATAGGTTTATAGGATTTCGCCTTCTGCAACTTTTTATAAATATATAAGTGAGGTTGCATGAACAAGAAATTTGAGACCTTTCCGAGAAGGTCTGGACATATGATTGTTGAAGCGTTATAGTTGTTTTGTTAATCTGATGCGTCTGGATTGACTGCAGTAAGCAAGTATCCTGTGCATCTAATAAGTTTCATGATTTTATTTAATCTGGGTTGTGGGTAGAGAAAAAAACGTTTACGTTCAGGGATGATGCTCGTTGATCGGTTTTAGTTCCTTTGGAGTGATAAGTATGTTTGGATGAATACAGATCATCTATGGATGCTGTACGTTTAGTATTCTCTTGAAGCATCTTTTTTTGTGTTTTATGTTATATGAAATGAACGAGTAAAATTACTAGCAATGGAAGTATTGTCCGCATGTGTTTAGGTACTCTCAATGTTCACACACTCTCTCTATATGTAGGTGATGGTAGCTTCTTCTATGTGTTATTTTTCGTTTTCCTGGCCATAATTTTCTTAGTTTTCTGCGGATTTATCTTGACAAATGGCTTGCTTTGACTGAGAGTAACATGTGCAAAATCATTTCTTGGTTGTGAGTTCAATGAGCAGTGCGATATCTTTTAGGCATGAATTACAATGTTTCTTCTCTTCTATAGCTTTTCAATTCTGATTTTGAATGGTAGGATCTAAGCATGCCCGGGAGTTGTTGAGCTTTTGTGCCATTGTTTCGTGATCTTATTGAAGTTCTTGTCTTGTGAATGTATATTGAAAATACCAGGATCAGTGCACGCATATGCTTGAGGTCACTGATATTTGTGTGTTTGGCTACTATGATTAATGTTTCATTTGTTTGAAGTACTGTATCTAAAAGCAGCTTCTGGTTTCTCTTTCACTAGTGTGGTGCTCCAGCTTCATTGTCTGTGCTTTCCTTGGATTGTCAACAAGCTTGTTGAGGGCATTTGCTAAGCTTTCTTCCTCCTTTTACATGTAAAATTAAACTCCATTTATGCCATGACGGTTTTGTGCTATTTGACGCCGAAACTTCTCCAATAGTTAAGTATGGTTTCTTCTATACTTAAGATGAAACTTATTACTCGTTGGGCATGGAATTTTATCATCGGTTTCTTTTGCTTTGTTCATTGGATAAACTTTTCCATTATCTCCATCTTTAGCGACATGGATTTCTCAAATTTTGCGAGTAGAAAAATGATCTTTAGCGACATGGATTTCTCAAGCATAACTTTGTTTTTTGTTTTTTAAATGCTGTCCTTCATATTGACCATGGGCTGATAATACTAATTGTTGAACGGTGGATCACCGATCTCAGTTGCTGCTGTCGATTTTTTGTGGTTGATCTTTTGGAAGAACTGTTTCTTTTTTCTGGAGGTGACATGAAAGTACTTGATCATAACATTAAATGCCTCATGCTGATTGATCACTTCGTTTAAGTCTCAACCAGATGGAGTTCTTTTGAAAAAAAGTATTTTGCATACAGCTTTCATATGCTTTTGTGGCAGCCAATTGTCGCCATCATTGCACCAGATGCCATCTGCCTATCTTGGCCTGTTCTTGGCCTGTAATTGAAAACAGCTATCAGCGAAAGGAAACAATAACAGCAGAGAGCAGATACCTCTGAAAGCCATACGAAAAGACGTCAGCTGTTCTGAAACAAGGCCAGCTTTAGTGTCATGGTTCTATACTTTGCTGTGCTAATTGGGTAGCATCATGTATGAGAATGAGTCTGTTCCTGCAATCATATTCATAATTCATGTTTCCCCTTTCACAATGAAACTAAGTGGTGGCTATACTCTACTGATGTCTTTTTTGTGGATGGTTTAATGTGAAAGCTCTCATCTTTTCTATTGCTTCACAGGCAAGGAAAAGCCAAAAGCTCCTGCTCTGTTTCACCTGCCTTTGTGGGGTTCATTAGATGCAGGGAGGAGGTCATTATAAACAGAGGAAGTGGACCTTACATGAATCCTTTCAGACACTCTCATTGCAATGCACTATCATGATTACTGATTTAATCTCTTCCAGTCACTCTGCTTGTTTGACAATATCTTGTGTACGATCTTAGAATTGTTTGGAGTATCCCAAAAGCTTAAGCCAATGGAAAATGACGAATTTAATAATTTAATCACATGAGAAAAGGGGGAGTTTGATCACTTTAGATCATCAGTCTAACAAAGACACTTTAACAAGATCATTTTTCTACAAGACAACTTTAGCTGAGATCACAAGGAACCTAATGGTGGGTTGAATCGGGATGTGGTCACTCCAAAACACAGAATTTTGTTTTTTAATTTACTCATTAATTTTATCATGATTTTGAGCCGAGCATCCATGCTCCGGCTGCCGTTGCTCTCTCAGAGCCAAAGCCGGCAGTCGAGACGCCGGTTTCGTTGATAAGAATCTAAGGGGGCGTTTGGTTACGTGAATCGCTGGTGTACCTGATCGTGGGATGCATGTATCGTGACTACAACGCATGCATCGACCATCTAATGCTGATGTTTGGTTTGCCTTTGGGATCATATGATGTAATATTATTTATATAATGTTCATATTAAAATAATATATATATTATTCCTATAATTTTCACATAATGACGCAATAAAGTTAAATTTTAAAATATATATTAACATTTTAATTTATATTATATGATATTTTAATATTATATATATTAAAATTTAATTTTATTGCAACATTACGTGAACATTATATGAATAATATATATATATATATTATATCTCAATAATATATATATATATATATATATATATATATATATATATATATATATTATTCATATAAAGTTCACATAATGATACAATAAAGTTAAATTTCAATATACATATTAAAATATTATATTATTTTAATCTCAATAATATATATATTATTTATATCTCAATAATATATATATTATTTATATCTCAATAATATATATATTATTCATATAAAGTTCACATAATGATGCAATAAAGTTAACTTTTAATATACATATTAAAATATTATATTATTTTAATCTCAGTGATATATATATTATTGATATAATATTGTGAACATATATATTAAAGTTTTATTATATTATGTTTTATTTGCTTTTGGGTCAGTGTCGGGTTCGCCGGTGAAAGCTCGCGTGAGGATGCATCGTTTTGGTCGTTTCATATGATGCACGAAATCAGCTGAAAATGCATCGTGTGATGCATGCGTCGCGCGATGCGCCGTGCGAATCAAACGATGGATCGGAGTATCAGGATGCATCGCGCAATACACCATGCGAATCAAACATGAGATTGGGCGAACCAAATAGGAGATTGGTGTATGCACCCTGATGCACCCAAATCAAACATGCCCCAAGTAAAATCCCATATCTGGCAGTGATCGATAAGTCTCTCGGCAAGTGGCCTAATTAATAGAAGCATCTTTATCTCTCTGGAACAATGTGTAGAAAAACAGGTACCAAAGAGTCGGTGGTCTTCAAAAATCTCTGTCTTCTCTTGTTTGAGATGATCTATACATCCAAATCGTTGAATTCTTTTTTCAATCAGAACCCCCATGGCCATAATCAAATCCACCCACTAATCCTTTAACAATACCCTACGCATTGTCCAACAAACGAACCAATCAATAGTAAACCCCTTACCATTAGAGTCGGTCTTTACAGATCTCTCTCTCTCTCTCTCTTTACCCAACAAGGCCAGCACCAAGAACTAGATCCCAAGTGTCCAAGATCCCAACTTTCCACCTCCAAATCCTCCATCAAACCCAACAAATATTACCAAAATCAATTGTATCCCACAGAACAGTAGTACCATCTTCCCCAATCCTCCCAAAGCTCCATACCCAAGTGGAAAGAACAGATATATAGGGATTACTTTCTCTGTAAAAATTTTTCTTCCAGATTTCCTTGAGTAGATTCCTGGTTTTTTATCTGAATCGCTCCAGTCACATGCCCAAGTGACAAATCTAGGGAAAGATCAGTCCTTTCTCTTATCTTCCCAATCTTTTCCACTATTGGATTGATTGGTTTTTGTCCTAAATACCTTCAATCTAGCAAGCTTCCAGTATCCAGTACATAGCCCGGAGAAAGATCAATCCTTTCTCTGAAATTTTTTTCCGAGGTTTGTGGACGTTTGGATTTGTCGGTCTTCTTCGTAATCTGCGTATCCAATCCAAAGATGCCTCCTTTCCCGACCACCACCATCTCAAACCCGAAGCCCTGCTGCCATCTCTCTAAGTACAAGAAGGTTCATGGCTTCGAAGGCTACAGCTCCCTCCTGACCATCGTTAGAACCAGCCCAAATGGCAAGACCACCATCGAGAATTCTCGATCCGCGATACATACATGCTATCTTTGCTCCGTTAGCCATGGCCGGCTGTACTTATGCTTGCTATGCTCTACTATTAGCTGCCCCTCCCACGCGGCCGCCCACTCCCAGTCGCATCCCGGCCACAATATTGCTGTCGACGTCGACCGTGCTGAGCTCTTCTGCTGCCGTTGCGCCGATCAAGTCTACGATCCCGACTTCGATACAACCATCATTGCCAAACAATTTGACGGGCTTCCGAAAAAGATCGAAAATTTAAGATCCCAGAAGAGGCGTGCGGCAGCGGACGGGCATGATAGGGCTTCGAGTGAGTTTGTCATCGGCATCGGTCGGCGCTTAAAAAACCAATCTTCCTACCCCTTGGGATTAAGGGGGTTGAATAACTTGGGCAACACTTGTTTCATGAATTCGGTCTTGCAAGCTTTGCTCCACACTCCGCCGTTGAGGAATTGGTTCTTGGGGGATTGCCATAACAGGGAATTGTGTAGGCAGAGGCAGAGGCGGCGGCGAGGGGCGGCAGGGGAGATGTCGTGCTTGGCGTGCGATGTCGATGGGGTGTTTGCTGCGGTGTTTTCCGGCGATCACACACCCTATAGCCCTGCCCAGTTCTTGTACAGGTCAGACATTGATCTGAATTAGGACATTCCATGTGGGAATATGTGTGTGTATCCAGTGAAACTTTCATGTTAGTAGACAGATATGTCATTAGATTCTACTTGCCAGGAGGTAAGTTTTGACTGTTAGAGAGTTCACGAGAAGAACTCTGCTCTTAATGTCACAACAATAATATTAAGTATGAACAGAGAATAATCCTTCTTTTGTTCAGCAATGTAGTTAATCACTTAGTAGGCTGGTTGATTTTCTAAGGCTAGTTGGTCTTTATTTATTGTGGAGAAATATTATAGCTTGTGATATGAAATCAGATTCTCCAATATCAAAGGGATCTCCCGCCATGAGAATTCCAGGATGCAAAACTAGCAGTTGTTTTGATAGAAGGGCTTTTTTTTGTTGCCACTGCAATCTTTTGATTATTTTCAATCAGACTCTGTATCACGATTATCGATTGTCCTTTGTAACCTGCTGGCAGTATGAAGCTTCGTCTGGCCACTTGTGGCTATCTAATGTACAGTCTACTATAACATAAGTGAATCGAGTTTTGGGTGTAGTAGCATTTCATACTCATAATGTGCCATCTTGAGTATATTCTGAAGACTTTTCTTTGAAGTATGACAGTTTGGTTGTGAAATTCTCTGATGCAAAGAGAGATATACTGATGTAAACCTTATATATCTCTGATCACAGATGACATTCACCTTTTGCACTGGTTTCATCTTCGACTGTTGATATTCTTTTGATTTTTTTATTCTTTGCAAAATGATGACCACTTTGAAAATTTGAGCTTCAGAAAATGTGCTTTATGAGTGACATTTTGTATGAATAGTTAGAAGCCTTCTTAATAAGGTTGATGCTATTCTGGTCTTTCTTATTTTTCTCATCTATTGGTAGTTTTGTTTTCTGGCTATGTTAAAATGATCATCACTGATTCTTTCCTCTTGCACTGTGCATATCACTAAATATTTTTTGTGGCTCAGCTGGGGGTTGAAACATGATGATATACATCAGAATTAACAAAAAATTTTTTGCAGTTGGTGGCGGCATTCAGCAAACCTTGCTAGTTATGAACAGCAGGATGCTCATGAGTTTTTCATCTCAATGCTTGACAGAATTCATGAGAAGGAGCAAGCTGGCCATCAAAATAAGGGCGAGTGGAACATCATATTCTTTGTCTTGTGTGTTGTTCCAGAAGGGGTTGATTTCTATATATCATTGTTCTTTTTTCCTGCAGGAATTGGAGATTGCCATTGCATTGCGCACAGGGTTTTCTCTGGTGTCTTGAGGTCCGATGTGACTTGCACGGTTTGTGGTTTTACTTCAACAACCTTTGATCCTTGTCTCGACTTATCTCTGGATCTCGAGACATGCAATGGGGTGGTGGCATCTGGAAAGTCTGTCAGCATAAATGAAAATTCCAGAGTATCCACTCTCATGGGATGTTTGGACCTCTTTACTAGGCCTGAGAAGTTGGGTTCTGACCAGAAACTATACTGTCAGCACTGTCAGGTTCGGCAAGACTCAGTAAAGCAGATGTCCATTCGAAGGCTTCCTTTGGTCCTTTGCTTCCACATAAAAAGATTCGAGCATTCAGTGGTCAGAAGAATGTCGAGGAAAGTCGATCAATGTCTACAATTTCCTTTCTCTCTGGACATGACTCCGTATTTATCGTCATCCATAATAAGGAACAGATTTGGCAACAGGATATTTGCCTTCGAGGGTGATGAATCAGATATGTCAAGCGAATTATCATCAGAGTTTGAAGTCTTTGCCGTGGTTGCACATACTGGGGGGTTAGACTCGGGCCACTATGTGACATATCTACGCCTAAGAAACCATTGGTACAAGTGCGACGATGCGTGGATTACCCAGGTAAGTGACGGTGTTGTACGAGCTTCGCAGGCCTATATGATTTACTATGTGCAGAAGGCACTTTACTATCAGGCTAATGGAGACATGAACAGCCTGCCTCTATCTCCAAGGGATCGGCGGCGTGCAGCAAGGGAACCATTTGTACCTACTTCCGTGTGTTGCTGAAAGTGATTCTGTTCTAAGAACATCGTCATCACTACTGCAGCTTGCTTGGAACTCCGCTACAAAACCTGGTTGCTGACAGTTTATAAAGCTAATAACTGCAAACTGTTTACTGCAAAGGGCCATTATGTCTTTGAAGATTGATCCGAGTTCTTAAGCAGAACGAGCTCTTTTTTTCTTTACACATTCTTTTGTGGACTTGGAAATAAGTGGCAAGCATACGTTACGTTGCAGGGTGCTTGTGAACAACTTCAGATCGAAATAATCTTCCGAAAAGCTAAATAAGGCTGAGGTTCTGAATCCTGGGCTCTTGTTCGAACAATCTCGGCCAAAGATTTTTGAAGGTGGCCTCCTCCAAACATGGTTCTGCGGCGGGCTCGCAAGCCGAACGGAGCAAACTCGTGCAATTCAGTCATACCAGGATGTGCACTACATGTGCTAGACTGATATCTCTGATGAATTAACTCTTGTTGCTTTTTCCCTATTTCATCATTCTTTTGGCTGTTCTTGGGAGATTATGCCTCTCCATGCGGCTAATTCTCTGTCCATATAATGTTTCAATTGATAAATAGAGTGGATGGTGCTTGTCACCCTGATCAAGCATCCTAACCTTATTTAGAAACAAAAACAGAAATGATGATGTACCTGACTCTGAATACAAAGGAGAACTTGTAACAATCCTGTGATACATTGTATTGCAAGTTTGCAACTGAGACTATTTAGCCCCAACATTTTTTGCTGTTAGTTGGTTGATGAGCTAATGGGCTTCAAATCTTTCTTTTTTCCGCCCTCCAAAACTGGTTCTCAGAAAGTAATTTGATTTCTTCGACCGATAATACTCGAGGAAATTGTCTTTCTTCGGAATTGCACAAATCAAAGCTTCTTCATTTAATTGAATAATTTGTTGCAAAATCTAGAAGCATTCAGGTACCTGGTCAAGACTAATAGTTGTGTTTAAATACTGAGAACTATTTTTTAAGGTTTAAGATGGATACTTGCAGGAATCATGGTGGGCTTAATACAATCTAATCTGATTATGAATTCATTAAAAGCCATCGAATAGGAAATAATAATTGAGTCATTAACTTGAATGTTCTCAGTTATTTTCACTATATTAGCAATTCATCATCAGGTGTG
>OY986972.1:1503672-1529087 GCA_963920575.1 Narthecium ossifragum
CTTTCCACTTATTTTCGCCGACCAAGTCACTCTATCATCATTTATGCATGTATTCAACACTCCTTACCCATTATTTTCAAACTAACACGTCACTAAGGACTCAACGAGTTATTATATCAACCTTTTCGACTCTTAAAACATTCAATTTTGGCACTTTTGTGTGAATTAAAGTTATAGTCATTCAAATCATCTTTCCAAAGCATAAAAAATACTTTAATCTAAGTCGGATGAGAAAGTTATGATAAAAATACCTATATGTGCTGATAAATACACAAAATTTGATAAACACATAATTTCTATAAAATACGGGCATCGACTTTAATGGCCAATTCAATCATCAAAACACTTGATTTTGACATTTTTAAGTGAATCAAATTTGTAGCCTTTTAATCCTCTTTTTAGCCCATTTAAAATCACCTAACAGGACGAGAAAGTTACGCTCAAAATCCAAATTGTGTCGATAAAAACACGATGGATTCAATAAACGGGCGCAGATTGGATAAATATTTGTAAAATTCGAGAATTATGTGTGCAATTAGATAAATACGCAAAGAATTCAATAAAATACTCACAAAAATGGATAAGTGCATGTATAATTAGATAAATACGTGTAAAGTTCCATAAACTACACGCAACATTTGATAAGTACATGTATAATTAGATAAATAAGTGTAAAGTTCAATAATACATGTATGTATTGAATGCTACGAGTGTTTATGAGATTATACATGTATTTATCGAATTTTGTGCATATTTTATAATTTTACATGTATTTATCAAATTATGTGGGTATTTATCGAATTATACACGTCCTTATTGAATTTTGCACGTATATACCTAGGCAACTCGGTTTTTTATTATAATTTTCTCATATTCAAGGCCTATAGTTTTAATTCATTATTTTTTTTTCAAAATTGAATGTTTTAAAGTTCGAAAGGACTATTAAAGTTGAGTGCTCGTATTTTTTGCAAATTGTGTGCGTATATATCAAATTTTGTGTGTTTATAAATATAAATAGATTTTTTATCATAAATTTCTCATATAATATCCAATTAAGGTGATTTTTTATGCGTCGAAAAGATGATTCAAAAGACTACAACTTTGATTCACAAGAAAAATATGAAAATGGAATTTTTTATGGGTCGAGTGGGCTGTTAAAGTAATGAGTTGAGTTATTGTAATGGGTTTGTTTGAAAAATGACATTTAAAATGACAAGGGCATCTAAGGCATATATGGTAAAGAGGGGGTGTTACATGCAAAACAAATTAGTATGGGGTCATGAAGTGCCAGATGGGTTCATGGGGGTCTAAATGGCAAAAAAATTCCATTAATTTACTCTCCTAGAATGTTTCCCGCCGATTCCACTTCCCGCCAGCTCTCTCTATTAATTAGTCTCCATCCTAATAACACTCTCCTAACTTGGAAAAACCTAACCCTACGCGGACCCCTGATTCGAGCAAGGAAGACGCAAGAGGAGGAGAGGAAGGGGTTCTGATTTCGATAGAGGAGGGATGTTCTACTCGCACACGTTCCTCGCGAAGAAGAGCCCGCTAGGGACGGTGTGGATCGCCGCGCACTTGCAGCGCCGTATCAAGAAGCCCCAGATCGATGGCATCGACATCCGTTCCTACGCTGGTGCGTACCCCGTTGTGCTCATCTCCGTCTATGTCTAGCTATTCGTCTAGGGTATTTTTTCTTGCTCTCTTGATCTTGTTCGTGGAAAACCCTAATTTGCTCCTTGCCAGGGTTTTTCTATTGATTTCAATTTATGCACGGTCGACTGTTCTTGGTGTTTTAATCTTTTGTTTTGGTCAAGAATGAGTCTTTAGAAGGAAACTGAGTTTCTCCTGATTGTAGGCTTGGTGGATCTCTAAAAATTGTTCTTTTTTTTAAATTTTTTTAATGATTGCGTACGTTGGTGTTCTGACTATGTTTATGACCGATTACATGGGAAAGATGGGTCAGGATGAGGGGTCATTTATTTCAGATAGATTCCGCCATTTCTTGGCGGTAATGGGTGCTTGAGTTTTTGAAAGATTTGAATTTTCTTTGGGGAAGTTGCTTTTAGTATGATTTCTTAGGTGAGCCTTTGTGCTTTTATTATTTGCTATCGGCTGCTACTATGGATTCTCGAATTGATGTAAGATTTGAATTTTCATAGGTTAAGTATGGGTTTTGGCTCATCTGTTTTGGATGAGTCCCTTTGGAGATCATTTGGGAAATTTTATTTTTCTCCAATGTTTAGTAGCAAACTCATATAATCCTAGTTAATTTAGTTCATTTTGGATCACTTCAGAAGTTGAATCCTTTGGTAAAGCTTAGGCATTTGGATCATGGCTTGCATATACTCGAGTGCATTTATGGTACTTCAGTGCCAATTTAGGAGTGATGAGAACCCAAATCTGTGGTTTAAACTTTCTATGTGATAGTTGTAGCATCATCTGGTCCTGAAGCTTTTATGATGATTTTTCCTTAACGCAATGAATGGATTACAAGTTTCCGGATTCTGAAATTGTCTTTGAAAGTAAGTGTTACAGTAGACACTTTAATCTAATTTTCTAGTGATTATTGTGCTATGATTTTGCTTGTGATCTAGCAATTTTTTAAAGAAAAAATCTGTATACTAATTTTTGCCATAGTTGTTCCGAGATCAGTTGTAGCACATTAATGCCTAGCTTCAATATAACAGCTTCATACCTTGGTTTGTCTCTTCGTTCTGTAAGATTGTGTGTCAAAGAAATTAATCAACTAATGGCTTGCATAGAATGATTATGATTTTGAGAGTGCTTATTTTTTATTTGTGATTTTGCATTCTTTTCTCCTGTGCTTCCTCAGATTGCATCATGTTTCCCGAGGTCCCTATCGCCTTGAGATTGTCAGGTCATCTTTTGCTGGGTCTCGTCAGAATATATTCATGGAAGGTCAACTACCTTTTCCAGGACTGTAACAGAATGCTATCAGATATAAGGACAAGTTTTGCCTCAGTGCAAGTGGATTTACCAGCTGATGCAGATCGTGCAAAATTTGATTCTATAACATTGCCAGACACTTTTGCACTGGATGCAGTGCAGTTGGATGAGACAATCTATCCGAAAGAGTAAGGGCCTTTTTGCAATCAAATACGGTTATTTGTAGCTAACATATTGTTCTTCAGCTAGTAAGTTTTTCCCCTTCTTTTTGGATGGAAACAGTGGCCACGATAATCATCTCACAACATATGAGGAAATTACTTTAACAGGTATTGTTTCCTTCTTGCTTTGAATTCGAGAATATGTAATTTTACAACCCACACAATCTTACACACATGGGGATGATAAACAGATCAAATTCCAGTTGAAGGCAATCCCTATGTGGCTTTCTATATCAATGAGGTTCTCGTCTGCTTACTTGTCTTCCTTTTTTCTCTCTCTCTTCAAACATAGTTTCTTATACCTTCAGTTTAATTCATATTTCAGGAAAACAGGGTGAGTCCATCTCCCCAGCCTGAGTACTCAAAGAGTGGTGCTGTCCCAATGGAAGAGGAGTATGCTCTTTCTTTGTGAGATTTTTTATGGAACGATCTCGTGAAATCTTAACTAATGATGACATTATTTTGCAGTATTTTGGTTCAGTCAGTGGATGGTCTAGATGCTACTGCTACTCCACTTGAGTACGTCGCAGATGTTAGAGATCCTGGTCCAAGCCATCAGGCAGATAGCTCCAATCAAGGCCTTAACGAGGGTCGCTTTTCTGATGATTTTCCGGAGATTGAAGTTATGCGTGACGTCACAGATGTTAGAGATCCTGGTCCAACCTATCGGGCAGATAGCTGCAACCTGGGCCTCAATGAGGGCCGCTTTTCTGATGACTTTCCAGAGATTGAAGTTATGCGTGACGCTGTAAACAATTTTGGGCCAGTGATTTCTCCTGACTGGGGCGATACTAACAATGAAATGCATGGTCTTCATGATCTGTCTGTTCATACCATGAACAGAAAGGATAGTCTTTCTCCGGTCATTGAAGGTGTATCACTTTCTGGATTAGGGCTTTTGCCGACTCCAGTGCATGGAAGGCAACCAACTGTTGCTTCCCTGGATGATCCTGATATCCTTAACACAGGAATATCTTTGGGTCTGTTCCTGGCCTTTATTATTCTACGCTTAAACTTGGCCTATATTGGCCATCATGTAGATTCTATGCATCAAGACCGTACCAATTCTTAGTTTTTGTTGTGCACTAAGTTATTCTCAATCACAGTGAAGGCCTAATTTTTCTGTTCTATGCTTGTGGATTCGATAGCTCAACCTGTACCTGAGTTTCAACTTCAACCATCTCCTCCTCCTGAGAAGGAAAAGGCAAGGAAAAGGAGGAAAAAGCTGTTTTTTGATGAAACCTTAGTGTTGAGTAATGCGTAAGTTCTAGATATCTTCAACCCATTTATCATATATGTAATGACATCTACAAACAATATTTTGCTCCGTTAGGTTGGCGGATACCTTATTTGCAATCTTACCCCAAAATTGTGGTGTGTTCATGATTTCCACACTAGTTTCACTGACAATGTTAAGTGTGATAACATAGGCTGACTTTGTTTTTCAGGGACATGAAAAAACAGCTTGAAGATGCCAGTAAATTGGTTGGAAAACGAAGAAAACTACCTTGCTCGTCTCTGGACGCATGGAGGCACAAAGCTCTGAAAAAGGAGCGCGTCTTCCATGAAACTTTGCTTCCGGGTATGCCAAAATTATTTCAGCACTGATCTAAGATCCTCTTGCATATGTGATAGGCAACTATAACGAGGCAAAAACACTTGTCTGCAGGTATGTGTGGTAACCTTCAACAGGTTTTTGAGATAAGCTATCCAGTGTTAAGTGTTGATTCGGCCCCTTTAGAGGCTTCTCCGGGAATATCAAATGAACAATTACGTGATGGTATGCTTGACGTAGATATGGCACCAGAGCAGGCTCGATTTGAGAGCCGCGTTAATGAGAGCTTACCTGATATGATGCCATCTCCATCTGTGAGGGGGGAGTTTACTCCCACTGATGCTGGGAATTTATCTTCAGTGTCTGACATGGGGAAGACTGTTGAATATGATAGATTTCTAACACTTGAAGTTCCTACGTCAGTTGAACCAGTTCCTCCTGAGCTCGAGACTCCTTTAGTTCACTCAGATGATCGACTGCTGGATGATACTGTACCAGAGATTCCTGGTCTTTTGAATTCTCCAGACGAAGTAAACATATTTCTCTGCTCTATCTTTAGTAACTTGTTCCTCTCTTATGTATTTTAGCTTGTTGAGCTGACTCCAAACCTTTATTAAAAAGTATTTTGAGTATGGCAATTGCTCTGTCTAAGTCACTGATATATATGTTTTGGATAAGCATCACATCGTTATGATTTTGATCTTGAAGTATGTCCTCGCAGGAACTCAATTTTCTGGGTTCAACTAACATATCATCAAGTAAGCTTAAAAACCTTTCCATCTCGTATAAATTTTTTCATACTGTTATAGTTCCAATTATTCGGGTTCCTTGAACATAATTCTTGTTTATAATGTCCATGTGGGTTGTTCAAATGGATGTATTCCAAGTAGTCCAATCCTGACTATTGACTAGCTATATCTTTTAGCTGTAGGTTATGATGCAGATAGTCTCGGGAACATGTCTGCAAGAACCAGGTAACTGACTCTGTGGCGGTGTCGTAATTTTTTTCATATCTGCTTTCTATATTGGTTATTCATCAAGTGACAGTATATCTGGGGCAGGGCTGTTGCACAGTATTTAAAAGAATACTCACCTGCTACACAAGTTCTAAAAGGCCAGCCAGGAAATTTAAGCTTAAACAAGATTCTGGAAGGAAAAAAAAGAAACCAATGTGCAAGGATGTTTTTTGAGACCCTGGTAAGTGTGTTGTTATTTTTGTGAAGGATTATTGTTTTTGCCGGAAAGGATAAAATCACTCTTTTGTAGAGATTATAGTGAGTTGTCAATTTGCTTTACTTTTTTTTTTTTTTTTTTGAATCTTCTGTTTTTTCTCGTGCATACTTTGCACATTAGTCATAAAGTATGCAAGCAAGACACTGATCTTGTCCATGAACACTGTGGTGTCATGCTTATCTTTTGGAGTATTCTGCTTATACATCCTTGTGCAGATTTGGTTGATGGTGCATGTGGTTTTATTCTTATTTTTACGAATGTTCGTTGGGCTTTATGCTGGATTTGATTTACGCCCACTTAGATATGTCCTTTTGTGCCATCATGGAAGAAAATGGTCAAGTTCATACAGCTAGTTGTGTTTCATTTATTGTCCTTTAACACCCGCCACCCCCACTATTGCTGCAGTAAGTAAAAGAAATGAAGAACTTATTTTCTGGAAAAAGTGCTGGTTGGTTGTGACTTGTGGCATGCTTTTTCTCCCTCTATCTCGTCTTTGTCTGTATCTCTCCCCCTTCTCTCATATGCATGCACACACTCACACTCAGCCAATATTTCAAGCTAACTATTTTTTCTCATTTTCCTGATAGGTTTTAAAGAGCTATGAGTTCATTGATGCACGACAAGATGAAGCTTATGGCGATATTTTAATTTCAGTTATGCCAAAACTCACAAATACCAAATTGTAAAATGCTTTGTCCTGGCATGTATAAAAGGTAATATCAAGCCCAATAGTCTACCATTCTTGAACTAGAATGTCAACATGATGTTTTCTTGATAGGAAAATATACCGGGAACATGACTTTTGCTTAATAGCAAGTTCATAGATAACTCACAAGTTTCAGTATATTGGTATGCATTGCTATCTAGGTGTGGCCATGCCTAAATGTTATCTGATCCATACTACTATATATGTAGACCCAGACCTGTTAGTGGGAAAATCCTTCAGCAAGAGTCTTGATTTTAGTATTTTCTCTTCTTGAACTGCAGAGCATGATGTTGTGGTATTTGATGTGCCACAATGCTTTTTTTTAAATCGAATCTATGGGTGGAAACATGTTTATTAATTTGTAAACCTTGGAATTAGATACAAATTTTTCCTCTTTTGGAGAAAATTAGGTATGCAATATCATGATACTCATGATTTTTCCTGAATCACCTTGCTTTCTCATCTGCAAATTTTACTTCAAAGACCGATCTGTATTTTCCTATGCTATTTTCATTAGTGAAGGAGTCTTGTGCTCTGAAGGGAAATAAAAGGGTTCTCCTTTTTCCTTCCATGAGTGAACGAGCTTTCTCCAGCATCATAGTTGCAGGACATTTGTGTTGTACTTCCTTTCTTGCATCAGTCTGCTTTATGTCCTGGATTAGATTTCAAGCACTATTGTTAGAAATTTAAAAGGATGAACAAAAGGAGCTTGCCTGGTCTACAGTGAACAGACCTCTCTCCTGTTATTACGTATTTCCTTTTATTGATTGATTTCTTATTATCAGGGTCTGTCACTTCATTAGGTTTATATTGGCATTCTTGTATATTCCTTGTCTTTAACTTCTTCGCCTAAAAGCACAAGTAGCTGATGGTATGGTGCTAACCGGGTGTTTTTTTGCAGCTCTGAACTGCAGTTTTGGATTGCGATCCTGATCTCTGGTACTGGATCTCCTAACTTATTGACTTGAAGAGGTTTTGCTGCATTTTGTGTATATACACCGGCCAGCTTATGTACATGGTTCGCAGTTATCAGCTATTCCATCGTCTTGTCTAGCTCTACCATCGGTGGAATTTTGTGACATTATGTGATCTTTCTCATAAAGAATATTTATCTAATGGAAAGTTCCCCTCCTGGAAGGTCTTGTGTCCTGTTGCAGCTTTTTCCCTTCACTGCTGAATCTGCAGCCATACTAATGAAAAACTTCGGTTTTGATGTAATATGTATATATATATATATATATATATATATATATATATATATATCAAAAGATCAAAGACTCAGAGCAGAGAGTTTTTCTTCTTTTTTGCAGAGAGTTGCCAAAGCATTCATCAAACTAGAACAACACTGAAACCCTAAAAACATCCTTGATTTGTACCCTTAAAACTTCTCTAGAGAGACTTATAGTTTGCCATAGCAATCATATGAACTTCATACTGGTTACAATTCTAAGTGATTCTCATCCTATTAGGTACTGCAATGAAGGGAGACTGGATTGATGTCACCAGCCTCTGCTTCGATGGATTTTGCTTCCTCATTGTCCATGAAAATGTTGGCAGGAAGGATCGGAGAATGCTGATCACTGTTTGGTACTAAATAAATCAGAGCCAGAGGCAACAATCGCATTGCGCAACGGATCAATATTGCAGCCCATAAGTTATCAAACTCTGTTCTAGTAATCTTCAAGACATGAAGTAGTATGCCACCACCTGAAGAAGAGCTAAGAGCGCCAACATGGTGTATAGCCATCAGCAAAGCAAAGAAAGTGCCTTCTACTCCAGAGGGACAAAGCCTTGAACTTAGGACAAGGATTGGCATCAACTTGACACGATTGATCGTTTGGGTAATCATTTCGTCGATCATGATGAAAACATAGTCAGGTATTCCAATCTTCAAGTTTAGTCTCAGCACTATGATCAAATCTAGCATGCCTGAGAAACTCGAGAGCAGTTGACTCCATAGAATCAAGTTCCGAAAGGAGTGGTTCTTGAGAATGCTCTGATACAAGAGAACACCAAGAAGGGATCCGACCGAACCAATGGAAAAGATGAATCCAACTGTTGTCTAAATAAAAGAAAAAGAAAATCCAGATTACAATGTATAGATGTATGAAAGAAGAGCTATGAAGATCAGAAGCTACCTGAGAGAAAGCAGGGCCAGACATTGGATCAGTAAACCAGTAGAACATCCCTTCATGGATGCTCAAGTTCGAAGCTACCATGATATACGAATAAACACATGTTCTCCAGACATCAGGGCATTTTAGTGCTGTCCACATTGTCTGCTTTGTTTGCAACACCTTCTGATAGACCTGCGAAAAGCCGAAACATGAGCTCAGAGATGGAATGAACAAGTAGTAGTTTTAGTATCTTTATCAGCTAAGAAGTTGATCAAACTACCTGTTTGTACACAAAGTTAGACCTGTGCAGCTCTTTCAGTACCATTCCAACTGAAAATACCAGTGCTGCTGGAATGATCAACAACCGGAATACACCCTTCAATCAAAGGCGAAAAAAGTAGAGAGATTTCAAGCCACCAGTAAAGAGTAAGTCTGCAAGAAAAGTTCAGATGTTTCAGATGTTAAACCTGAGGACCAATTGCATGGAGAAGTAGGCCACTGATGGAGAATCCAAGAAGGCCTCCAATGGAGGAAGTCAGTCCACACAAGCTCTGCATATCGGCGGTGAGGGACGGGTGGCTGATGCTATTTTCTGTGATGCAGGCGTCCATCGTAACGTCGGTTATCGCTGCCCCTGCGGCGGCCGTCATCATTGATAGCAAGGCAATTGCAACTCCCAACTCTTTGTTCAGAGAGAGTACTATCATAGATACAACTCCCACAAGACCTGAACTTTTGAGTAAAGTATCACTCAACCATTGTGTTCTGCAGGTCTAGAACTAAAAGAGGAACTAAAATTTAACTTATAAATCAGTTCATCTTTCTAAAAATCAAGCAGAAAGAGTCGATGATGGATCTCAATGCAGCCATTCAACAGTGCTCAATTTTTCAACACAAAAATCCAAGCAAATAAATCACATGGTTCTTGTGAAAATCTTCATAAGTTTGTTCTTTTAGCAGAAATTTAAAAATCTAACATGCCAACTTTACCATTAAAAAGATTTAAGCTACTAAAATCATTGAAATGAAGGAAGATCTGAGATAAACAGGAAAAAAGAATGGAAGAAGAAGCATGAGATTGCCTGCTAAGATGAAGTAAGGTTTTCTCTTGTAGCCAGCCACAGGGAGCACATCAGTGAGGAGTCCCCAGAGAGGTTTCACAATCCAAGGAAGTGAACAAATCCCTTGATACACCTGAGCCTCAGATGGCTGCACCTTCTGCACATCCTTCCAGTAGTAATCCGAAGCCACCTTCCCGACGGCGCCGCCCAATCCCTGGTTGATCCCATTCACGACGACGACACCGAAAACAAAGCTCCAATCCATCTCCTTAGACAACTCTCCTATCCAGCTCAATGGCTTCTTCTTCTTCTCCTTCTCCTTTCCATCAGCTGCTGCTTGAGAACATAACAATGGCGTCTCCATCTGAAACTAACTGAGTTTTTCGCCAATGGGTAGTCTCTTTTTTCCTTGGAATGTTAGTTCCTCAATTGAACTTTTCATGAAAAGCACTTCCTTTCTATCATAGCATCACTTGAGGTTTCCAAGAAATGCAGCAAGGAGTCATCCAAGATGGGAACGTTCTTGGAAATGATTCTAAAGTGGAGTACCTGCAAGAGCTCTTGGAGGTGATGCCAATTGCGAGAAACATGGAGAACATCTCTTTTGCATGCCTTTCTTGTACTACCAAAATCCTGTGCAGCCATGGTTGTAAGGAGTTCCTTACATGTTGGTTTCTTTGTGAGACACAAATTTGCTAAGTTAGGGTTGAGATTTCCATAGAAGTTTGAATTTTTTATATCCAGTACTTAAGAGAGCAACCACTACTGGAATTACGATGGCACATCTTTTACTATGTCATCAAATGTGACACTTTACCATAGGATGCATTAGTGCCAACTACCTTTATTGTGTCCAATGGAAGCAATTCTATCACCATAAATCTTATTTGTATGGCATAATTCAAGCAATAAGATTCATCTTCTGTTAGGATTAAACCCAACTAGATCGCCAATTGACAGGTGGTTTGGATGAAAACAAGTGACAAACGAATATGAAAAGAAAACAAAGAAGAGAAGAAAACAATGACACACGGATTTAACGTGGAAAAACCCTTCTAAATAGAAGGTAAAAAAAACCACGGGCGGAGAGGAGGAATCCACTATAAACAATCAACAAGAATACAGTCAAGTTCTTCGTCTCTGTTTTCTTCAGGAAAGAGAAAACAGAGCCCTTACAAAACTTCTCTCAAAATATGAAGAACAATAAGACCTTAACCCTAATCTTATGATCTAGGGCTTATATATATAGACCACTACAATCCAATAGGATATTAACGGGTTTATACTAAAACAAACATAATAAAACCCGTTAAGTATAGATGCCTAAACTAAAAGGTCTTCAGCGTCGGGCGACCACGGTCGACCGTCAACTTGCCACGGTCGACCGTCATGCTTCCACGGTCGACCGTCAAGTTCCTACGATCGACCGTCATGCATCCACGGTCGACCGTCAAGTTCCTACGGTCGACCGTCATGCTTGAACGGTCCATTGGCACGAGTCCATCATACGCCCGCGGTCGATCCTCGCATCGACCCTGAGAAGAGATTTTCTTGACAGAGACGGACGGTCGATGTCACGGTCGATGTGGCGGTCGACCGTGACAATCTTGAGCAAGACGGTTGATGCTGCGGACGATACTCCGATCGTCCGTGACAATCCGCGGTCGACCGTCAAGAGACCACGGTCGACCGTGGTCTTCAGATTCTGCTGAGAAAGAGTTTTGAGACAAACTCAACAAATCTCCACCTGGCTCAAAAACTTTGATTTCAACATACTAGTGGCATATACCCCCTCTCCTCCAAAATGCCCTGAAGGGCAACTCAATTGCTTCGAACTCCAATCAAGTCCAAGCAATGCTTGAACTTGACAACAGGAACTGACTTTGTCAGCATATCAGCAGCATTATCTTCAGTACCAATTTTCTTGACATAGAGATCACCTCTTTCAACAAGATCTCGAACAAAATGATACCGAACATCTATATGCTTCGTTCTCTCATGGTACATCTGATCTTTAGTCAAATGAATTGCACTTTGACTATCACATAGAATTGTCCCATCACATGAAAATGAACTAATTTCACTTAATATGCCCTTAAGCCAGATTGATTCCTTTGAAGTTTCAGTAATGGCCATGTATTCAGCTTCCGTCGTAGACAAAGCAACTGTGGATTGTAAAATCGAGCGCCAACTGATGGCACATCCACCAAGAGTAAAAACATAACCAGTAAAGGACCTTCTTCGATCTAGGTCACCAGCGTAGTCAGAATCTACATAGCCCATAACACTGCTTCCTGTCTTCCCAAAAACCAAACATGTAGAAGAAGTACCCTTCAAGTATCTTAAAATCCATTTCACTGCCTGCCAGTGAGCTTTTCCAGGATTTGCCATATATCTGCTCACAACACTAACAGCATGGGCAATGTCAGGACGAGTACATACCATAGCATACATAATGCTACCAACTGCATTGGAATATGGAACACGAGACATGTACTCAATCTCATCATCAGTTTTAGGAGACATATCTGCTGAAAGCCTAAAATGAGGAGCAAAAGGAGTACTAACAGGTTTGGCATCAAGCATGCCAAAACGATCAAGAACTTTCTCAACAAAACCCTTTTGAGTCAAAAACAGCTTTTCAGCTTAGGTTCTCTCTTAATCTCCATACCAAGAATTTTCTTGGCAGCTCCTAAGTCCTTCATCTCAAATTCACGATTTAGAGCATCCTTCAACTGATCAACCTCAAACATATCCTTTGCAGCAATGAGCATATCATCCACATAGAGTAACAAATATATGAATGATTCATCATGAAGCTTTCTAAAATATACACAGCTGTCATACTTGCTTCTAGAGTATTCATGGTGCAGCATAAAAGAGTCAAAACGCTTGTACCACTGTCTAGGAGACTGCTTCAATCCGTACAGAGACTTCTTAAGCAAACAAACATGATCTTCTTTTCCTTCAACTGTAAAACCCTCCGGTTGATGCATATAGATGGTCTCATCAAGTTCTCCATTTAAGAAGGCAGTCTTAACATCAAGTTGCTCTAACTCATAATCATTTATAGCAACTAGACCAAGCAAGATGCGAATAGAGCTATGTTTCACAACAGGAGAAAAAATGTCATTGTAGTCAATACCTTCAATTTGACTGTAGCCCTTTGCAACTAATCTTGCTTTGTACTTAGCATCCTCAACACCAGGGATGCCTTCCTTTCTCTTGAAAACCCACTTGCATCCAACAATTTTCTTCTTGCTAGGAGGTTTTACAAGGATCCATGTTTGATTTTTATGAAGAGACTCCATCTCTTCATTCATAGCAACCAGCCAAGAACCTGAATCACTAGTTGAAATAGCATCTGAATAGGATGTAGGTTCATGAAAACAATCGGTTTCTAATCCAGCAGACAAAGCATAGGCAACCAAATTATTTTCTGCATATCTCTGAGGTGGTCTAATATCTCTTCTTGGTCTATCTCTAGCAATGGAATAAATATCAGAATGAGTAGCCTCTTCTTCTTCATCATCTGAACCAGTCTGAGTTAGAGGTGCTTGCACTGAAGAAGAAGCTTGCTGAGAAGTAACAGGGCTAAGCTCCACCTGCACCCCAACTGGTGGATTATCTGAGCCTTTTGAAACAAGAGGAGTGGCACAATTATTTTTCGGATGAAGCATAGCCGATTCATCAAAAGTCACATCCCGGCTAACCATGAACTTAGAAGATTCAGGACACCATAATCTGTAACCTTTCACTCCATCAATGTATCCTAAGAAGATGCACTTCTTAGCCCTAGGAGCCAACTTTCCTTCATTCACATGGCAATATGCTGGACAACCAAAAATCTTCAAATGAGAATAAGTAGGAGAATTTCCTGACCATACCTCCTCTGGAGTCTTAAACTCGATGGAAGCAGCTGGAGATCGGTTCACTAGATGACAAGCTGTAAGCACAGCTTCAGCCCAGAAGAATTTCTCCAAACCAGCATTAAAGAGCATAGATCGTGCTCTCTCAAGAAGTGTCCTATTCATCCGTTCTGCAACTCCATTTTGTTGTGGAGTACCAGGGACAGTAAGATGCATTTGAATACCTTCATTCCTGCAAAAGTTGTTAAACTCTCCACTGCAGAACTCTAGGCCATTATCTGTCCTCAACCTCTTAACTTTTCTCTCTGTCTGCTTTTCTATCAACACCTTCCATTGCTTGAACTTCTCAAAAACATCACTCTTCTGCTTGAGAAAATAAACCCAGACTTTCCTTGAAAAATCATCAATAAAGGTAAGCATATACCTAGCTCCACCTTTTGATGGAACTTGAGAAGGACCCCAAAGGTCAGAGTGAATATAATCCAAAGTAGCTTTGGTTCTGTGAATTCCGCCACTGAAACTAACTTTCTTTTGCTTGCCAAAAACACAGTGTTCACAAAAATCCACTTTCCCTGTACTCTGGCCACATAGCAAACCTCTCTTGCTCAAGAGAGACATACCCTTCTCACTCATGTGTCCTAACCTCATATGCCATAGCTTAGTTACTTCAGAATCTGATAAAGAGGAAGAAGTAACAGCTACAGAGCCTGTAACAGTAGTACCCTGCAGCACATATAGGCTACCACATCTTTTTCCTTTCATAACAACTATAGCACCACAACAAACTTTTAGAACTCCACCTTCAGCTGTATACTTGCATCCGTTTGCATCAAGAGTACCTAAAGAAATTAAATTCTTTTTCAATTCAGGAACATGCCTAACCTCCGATAATGTCCTCACCATACCATCATGCATCCTTATCTTGATTGTTCCCTTTCCAACAGCCTTGCAGGCTGCATTGTTTCCCATGAGAACTAGGCCACTATCCACTGCTTCATAAGTGGAGAAGTAATCCTTGTAAGGACACATATGATAGGAACAACCGCTGTCCAGAATCCACTCATCCCTACCACGGATCTGATCCTGGTTAGCAACAAGAACATCACCAATGTCTTCATGCACAACACTTGCCTCAACAGTCTTATCAGGGTTCTGATTGTTTGGTGTTTCACGTTGTAACTTGTTCTTCAATTTATAACAGTCATCTTTCTTATGGCCTTTTTTCTTGCAGTAATAACAGAAAATATTACTAGAATCAAAATTTTTCTTGCCCCTTGACTTTGATCTAGATTTAAATCTTCTGTTTTATGAATTCCTGTCACTTGGCCTACCTCTAGCAACAAGACCCTCAGCATGAGAGCCCGCAGATTGAAAAGTAAGTTCATTATTGAGCATATCTCTAGATAGGATATCAGCCTTAACCTCCTCTAAAGAAATACTCTCTTTTCCATAAGTGACAGTTTCACGAAAGTGCTTAAAAGATGGAGGAAGGGAACATAACAGCAGTAAAGCCTTATCTTCATCATCAATCTTGACTTCTAAATTTTCTAAATCCATGATAATGGTATTGAAATTATCAAGATGTAATTTGATAGATGTACCTTCCGCCATACGAAGCATATATAGCTGTTGCTTGAGCCGGAGCTTATTGGTTAAGCTCTTGGTCATGTAGAGAGATTCCAACTTCAACCAAAGAGATGCTGCTGTATCCTCCTTTGCAACCTCTCGAAGAACTTCATTGGATAAACACAACTGGATAGCAGTTAGAGCCTTCAAATCCAGTTCAATCCAATCATCATCAGAGGTGGTCACTGGTTTCTTCGAAATCCCTCCAAGGGCCTTGAACAGGTTGTTCTGGACCAAGATCCCCCGCATACGAAGTTGCCATAGACTGAAACTGATCTTCCCATCAAACTTCTCAATATCAAACTTCGTTGCCATCACTCAACACCTAATCAATCAACCTAAAGCTCTGATACCAGTTTGTTAGGATTAAACCCAACTAGATCGCCAATTGACAGGTGGTTTGGATGAAAACAAGTGACAAACGAATATGAGAAGAAAACGAAGAAGAGAAGAAAACAATGACACACGGATTTAACGTGGAAAAACCCTTCTAAATAGAAGGTAAAAAAAACCACGGGCGGAGAGGAGGAATCCACTATAAACAATCAACAAGAATACAGTCAAGTTCTTCGTCTCTGTTTTCTTCAGGAAAGAGAAAACAGAGCCCTTACAAAACTTCTCTCAAAATATGAAGAACAATAAGACCTTAACCCTAATCTTATGATCTAGGGCTTATATATATAGACCACTACAATCCAATAGGATATTAACGGGTTTATACTAAAACAAACATAATAAAACCCGTTAAGTATAGATGCCTAAACTAAAAGGTCTTCAGCGTCGGGCGACCACGGTCGACCGTCAACTTGCCACGGTCGACCGTCATGCTTCCACGGTCGACCGTCAAGTTCCTACGATCGACCGTCATGCATCCACGGTCGACCGTCAAGTTCCTACGGTCGACCGTCATGCTTGAACGGTCCATTGGCACGAGTCCATCATACGCCCGCGGTCGATCCTCGCATCGACCCTGAGAAGAGATTTTCTTGACAGAGACGGACGGTCGATGTCACGGTCGATGTGGCGGTCGACCGTGACAATCTTGAGCAAGACGGTTGATGCTGCGGACGATACTCCGATCGTCCGTGACAATCCGCGGTCGACCGTCAAGAGACCACGGTCGACCGTGGTCTTCAGATTCTGCTGAGAAAGAGTTTTGAGACAAACTCAACATCTTCTCTCTTTTACTTTTTGGGGCATTTGTCACAAATCTTTGACTCTATTAGTGAACTCTTTTTGAGTCCGCATACGCATACGCATACGCATATGTAAATATTAAATTTAAAAAGCATACGGAAAAAGAGTCGGAATTCAAACTCTCAAACCCATGAGATTAGTTTAGTACGAATATATACATGAAGTTACTAAACCATCCCTAGAAATGTTATAGCGTTTGTTTGACATAGGGGATAAAATGTCATTTTATTTATAATCATTACTATTTTATTCTCATTTCATTCATTTTATTTTTGTCTATCTTTATTAAATAAACCCACTTTTCCTATTTCAAAATTCTCTTTAATCCTGACATCCACTCTTAACCCGGTTGACGTACTCTGGTGGAGGCACATGCCATCTTCGATCGCCGCTGTCTGTTTGGGTTTTCTCGCGGGTTTCCCTTCTCCATTTGGTGCCTGCATACCCCGCTACCGCCAGCACCTCGTCTGCCTCGCTGCCTCCTTTTCGACCCCTCTCCACAATTAAACCTCCGTCATCACACCACTCACCAATCACCAACCGCGACATCCATTAGCGCAGTCCGACCACCACCAGCCTAGAAACCACCACGTCCATCTTTTCCAGACAATCATGACGCCACCCTATTGTAATTTGTGAACGCATTGCCTCATTATCTCACTACTCACTAGTGTATGCATAATTGCATATAATCTTTGATGTATCTTCCAAAATTCGGTACCTTGAGAGAACGGTGTATGAATGTATGCAATTATGCATACACTATTGAGTTGATAATAATGAAGGGAAGTATTATTGGATATCTTTGAGATTGGGGACCTTTCTGATGATGATCGAGACGTATTCCGGGTCGGATCTCGTTTAAATCCGCATCCGAGAGACAGTAACTCTCTCTCTCTCTCTCTCTCTCTCTCTCTCTGTCGAGTGTTCTCTTTCTATTCGGCGACTTGGATCGGGAGAAGGGTGCGGCGATGACGATCTGCTCGGCGGCGGCGTCGGACTCGTCGGGTGGGATGAGCACGAAGACTAAGATCGCGCACGCGGTGGTTCTCGGGGTGGCAATCGCCGCCGCCACTGCCGCTTACTTCCTCCGCAAGTCTCGCGGGTTTCGGAGTCGGGTCGTCGGGATCATTCCTGCGCGTTACGCCTCCTCTCGGTTCGAGGGGAAGCCCCTCGTCCACATCCTCGGGAAGCCCATGATCCAAGTATGCAAACTACACTTGTTGTTCCTCTTTTTTCTCCAATCTTAGAGGGTTATATACTTATATGGATCGTTTCACTTGGAAGGATAAAGATGGAATTTTTCTAGTTACTTGCAATGGTATTATTCGATTTAATTTGAAGGAAGAGCAGTAAGCTATCTAGATTTATGAAATGTTTGGAAGTAACTTTTTACTATGTTTTGGGGAATTCGCAACCCAAACGCACTATAACTTATATATATATAATGTCCAAAAGGCATATTGTCGGTATTGTTCTACTTCTATAATTTAAGCTTGCTTTATGAAATTAGCAGTTGAGGTTGCTTTCTGCTCCTCCTGATTGGTACCTTGCGTATACATTGAACACTCGGAAATTGAAAACGTTCAAGTTTTTGCAGATCTTGTTTCTTCTCAATTTTTTTGGCATTTGGTTGATCCAATTATGTACGTGGAAAGCCTGTCGTATCTGCTTGTTTGGCTTAATTTGGTAGGACAGTTTGATTTTCTAGATGTTTATGGATTGGGCTCTTCTGATTGGTGTTCTGTATTTTAATCTTGTAGAGAACATGGGAGAGAGCAAAGTTGGCTTCTACGTTGGACAATGTTGGTAAGTTCCTTTAAGGCTGAGCTAATGGTAATGGCTTCCTTTATGGTGTTATAACTCCCAAGTATAGGCATATCTAATGGTAATCGAAGCTTAGGATGAGCTGATTAAAAGCATGCTAATGATGAGTTTCACCAATCAAGAAAAGACCATCATTTCATAAACAGCTTATTGCCATGTTCTATAGAAGAATAATCTTCTTGCTCTTGAAGCCCGTCATTGTAACATCCTGTCCAGGTTATCCCATTCATCATTTTACTTTGAGCTGGTAATACCATGTTCCTAAGTGGCAAGATCTGCTTTCTAAGTAAGTGACTGCCAAGGAACATATCACTTTATGAATGAGGTGGTCCCCTAGCAAGCCTTTTTCTGATAATTACCTATAGATGCTCTGAGCTATGACATTGGTTTAGAGGGCCAATCACGATGCATGCACTACTAGTTTTCTTTTAGCATTATGATTCCATATTTTCTACTATATGTAAAAGCTGGATATATGTGGGCAATTGTCAATCTTACTTTTTGTAATTGCATTGTAACTAACTTTGCTCTCTTCTTTTGCCAGTTGTGGCCACCGATGACGAAAGAATTGCAGAATGTTGTAGAGGATTTGGAGCTGAAGTAATAATGACATCAGAATCTTGCAAAAATGGTAATGCTTTCTTATTCTGTGAGATATATTGCCTAATGTGATATCAGTCGACATATTATGCTACTCTTGTTTCTGCAGGGACAGAGCGTTGCAATGAAGCACTGCAAAAACTTACAAAAAGTTATGATGTTGTTGTCAATATTCAAGGGGACGAACCTCTTATCGAACCAGAGATAATAGATGGCATTGTTAAAGCTTTGCAGGTTTTACTTGACTAGCATTTTAATTTCCTAATGGAATCTGTTCACTGTTTACTCTAAGAAAGGAGCATAACCTGTCAAATTCTGCAACCATTAGGTTCCGTATGCCAATTTTGTCTCCACTTCAGTTTTGTTGTTGTTTTTTTATATGACTGTATACTTCAGATCTACTAGCTTCATATTGAACATGCTTGTGAAATAGTGTGCCCATTCAAGTGCTGCGCTAGTATGAGATCTACATTTTCTGCTGTTATAGAGAATGCAGATTCATACTTTCTCTGAGTAATTTTTATCATTTAGCTCTAACAAAGTATCTTGTGGGCCTTAGGGAGCTCGTGATGCAGTGTTTAGCACCGCTGTGACATCCTTGAAACCTGAAGATGGACTTGACCCAAACCGGGTTAAGTGTGTAGTGGATCGACATGGTTATGCGATCTATTTCTCAAGGGGGTTGATCCCTTATAACAAGTGAGTTTTTGGGTTTGTGCGAGTTTATTTTATATTTTCTTTCATATATGTCTTGAATGTTGAATGTCTGATTTGATGACTGGATATAATGCAGGGAAGGGAAAATTAATCCACGTTTTCCATATCTTCTTCATCTCGGCATTCAGGTTTGTCAGTTGGTCCCTTCGCTCTTCTTGATTTTACGATTTTGATTACGTTCTGCATCAGGTTCGTAGTTGTACTGGACCTCTTAGGAGTACATCAGATATTGAGTATGATGACATGTTTTTGTAAGGTCTAACATCTTTTCTTCTCCTTAGCCAGAGTTATGATGCAAAGTTTTTAAGGATCTATTCGCAGCTTCCATCTACTCCGTTGCAACTAGAAGAAGATCTTGAACAGCTTAAAGTTCTTGAAAATGGGTACAAAATGAAGGTAAATTACAAGATGTCAGAAGCCTGATGCATTATTTTCTGCATAATATTGGACAAAACAATTTTTCACTTATGTCTTGCTCTTTTGCAATGTGTTGCTTCTAGTATCAAGATGTTTCCAAATGTATTTGACATGGACATTCCCGATAGTAGACTGTTTTTTTTCTCTTTTGTTTGTTGTTTCAGTCTTTTTATCATGTCATATGCTGTATTGAGCAAATCATAGCAGCACCTTTGATTTGGCTTTTAGTCTTGGTTAGTTTTTGGATCTACTCTTGATGACTTCGAATGCTTGATGACGGCCTTTTTTTTGTATCTCTTAGGACAATGCCATTAGCATCCTTCTGCGTTAAAAAATCCTAATCATACTAGCTACATATGGCCTGCCAAGTAAAGGTTCCGGTCCCAGGAATATTAGGCCTCGAATACTGTGATCTTGCACTGCAGGACTATCATATTGCTTATGCATTTTGATGGAGTGTCTAATTAACTAACAGGATCAGTTACATAAAACTTTGAGATTACATATCACCCCTGAGAACCCAAGTTTCAACTTATGTTAGAAACTTAAGTTCTCGGGGGGATATATAAATATCAAGTAAGATTCTATCTGGAAAGTTAATATCTAATTTTTTAAGCCATAATATTTAATTGACCCTGAATAACAATTTGAACCGAGAGAATTGATTGAGATGAGCCTATTTCAGTTGAAATGAGCACATTTTCTTTCATAACAATCTTGTGTCATGGTTACTGAAAGAGCTCTCTGTGTACTTTATACCAATTACTGGAACTAACTAGATCCAACAGGAAGTGGCAAACTGGATTAGGGGCACTCTTCCAGCCTTGATGACTTAGGGCTTAATACTCTCCATTGCATTCTGTATGGAGTCAGTGATTCTGCTTAGGACTTTGCAATAGATCCTCTGTATCAAGCCTTCATTCATTCTTAGAAGCCTCCTCTCTGACGTGTGTCTTGCTATACTGCAGGTGATCAAGGTTAACCATGAAGCACATGGTGTTGACACTCCTGAAGATGTCGAGAAAATAGAAGCACTGATGCGTGAAAGACACATTTCATGAGTGAGCTAGTTTTCTTTCCATGTGTCTGCTGAAATGCTGCTTTGGGTGTTCGGCAGAGTTGCTATACTTCAAACCAATGTTGATTTTGTGTAATGAGCTCTTCGTGCAGGACCTCTTTTGCTCGTTAAGTCTATCGTGATTTCCTTGTAACTTTTGACCTCGATTTGTATGTTTATTCAACAATCTCTGGAGATGCAAAAGAAACATTCTACAATCATTGCAGTAATGGAAGCTTTTCTGTGGACTGATGTAAGATTCTACAATTTATTTTTGATTGAGAATTGTAGTTTGCAGATGAATTTGAAAAAACCACTATGTGGAGATCATACATTGCTCAACTAGTTGGTAGTGCAAGTATTTCATGTTGCTTTGCATAAAGTAGATTGTGAGGATAGTTCTTGTATTAATGTTGATTCATTCGTCCATGTTTTTATTGGATATTTATTGACATATTAAGATTACAAGTGGAACTTTTTCTTTTTGTGGAAATGGGTGTCATGCAAAACATACTAAGTGTAGTGAGCGACAGGATTTAAGAGATATATGGTGACTGGGTATGAGCAATCATCTTCCTCAACTAACAAACCATAGGTGAGTGCTCTGGAAAGCCCTTTTGTAAAGGTAAGAGTCGAGATACCTTTGTCTTCAATGTCTTATATGAAACCCTAGTTCCAGGTTATAAGAGTATTTACAAACCTCTCAACATAACCTAATTTAGGTTTGAGGGCGCTGCTGCCCCGGATCCCTGGCTAGGGGGGCCATGTTGTTACAGGCGAGCAGGCAACAGAATCAAGCCATCCCGATGCACAACAATCGAACTTACTTTGATGAGCCAGGAAAATACGTACTCTTGTTAGGTTGGGCATAGTCCACGTTTGGCACAAACTTGGATTTTTGCTCAGGATCTGATCCACCAGTAAATTTTCCTTTCCGTCCACACTCACACAAACTCTCTTACCAGGCATCCTCATCCATCGATCATCAACAAAACCATCAAAAAGGCAGGAGGCAATTAATTATCGTGCATTCTTCTTGGTGGAAAACTCATGCATTCTTTGCTCCCTCCTCTTCCTCTCTCCACCCACCCGGCTCGCCCCCCAAGCCGAATGGGCCTGGACTTCATCATCCTGGTTCACAATCGGCTCAAGCAGCTCAACCGCAAGCCGCCGCCAATGCATCACCGTCTGCTGACCTCCCGCCACCTAACCACCCTTAAATCAACCCCAAACTACTCACATCATCTCTCTCCGCTCCATACCTGACCTCTATTGTCCTCCTCTCCAACACTGGCATTAACCCCTACATGAACTTCATCATCCTGTTTTTAAGATTAGAACCCACTGTCGACCACCATCCGTCATTGTCGCTCTGACCACATTAACGTCTCCAAACCTCTTCTGAACTCATCGAAATCTCCTCTACCCACTTCCGACCTCCTTCACCCTCGCCGACGCCTTCTCCGGCGCCAATCAACTCCACCCAAACCCGCCATCGCCTAACCTCCAGATCCGGCCACCTCGGAGCCCGATTCCACCATCGGACCCCATAGGAGGATTCCCCAGCCTCCGAAGGACCCGCCGATGTCTTCCCTGAACTCCGGCGACGAGGTTCCACTATTGAACCGTCTCCGGCGAGCTCTCAACCGTCCATTCACCATAGGGCGATTTCATCATTTTCTAAAATAAGCTTCATGATAAACGCACGCGTGGGTTCTAACCTTAAAAACGTATCATATGGAGATTTTACCGATAAGTTTCATTAATCTGCGGTTTTTACATCAATAATCAATATGTATCATGATTAAGTCTCTTAATCCACCGCGCGGAGATCCCAATTGCCCTCAAATGAAGTCACTTCTCCGGCATGGCAGACTATGTGAAATACCACATATGTAAGAAGATGTGATGTCTCCTTAAATGCCATGCCCAAGCGTGTGAAGAACCAGAATATATATGCAAGGTGCCTCGTTGCATGCGCGTCGTGGAATCCTCCTTGATGTCTTTTTGATTGTTGTTCTTTCATAATGACAAGAGAGGCCAAGGTCGAAGCAGCAGTCTGATTCCAGGCATAGAGCTGCAGTAATGGAGATGAGGAGGGAGCGACCTGTGGAGGATCTCAGAGGCACTAAAAAAAGGAAAAAGAAAGGATGTTGCTGCCTCTTGAATCTGCCAGGATAGAACAGAGCTGATGGAGGTGGACAAGCACGCCAGGTCCAGTTGATTCTTTACTGCATCCCGTGTAAATTGTGCGATTCTGTCGTACTTTGTCGATGTTGGGCCAGAATCAAGTTGTTTCATTTTTTTTTTCTATAGATTTTGTGTTGGTTATCAATTTCTGAACAAATTTTCAGGTTGGTTTTAAATCAAGAGAAGAACAAAGATTGCTGAATTCGATTTTTTGTCGATATTGGCGTAACTTTTAGACATGAGTTTAGAATGAAGTGATTCGTAAAGCATTGGATAGATGAGTTAATGGGCTACAGCTTTGTATCTCATGAATGCTTTCCGACTTGAATATTTTGTGGGTGAAATTCATATTTGAGAAAAGCCACAGAAGTTGACGGAAAAGTTCAACACAGCTTCAAAAAAATAGGCCAGTTCTATAAAACTTACTAGTATAGTTTCAGGTTTTGCATCCTCTTGAATCAAGTTATTTTTATTTTTATATTTTTATTTTTATTAATTTTTATTAATTTTTTTGCTCTTTTATGAAGAGGAGGGTCTTCTGGAATACAAAATAAATTTTTGGTACGTTGGATACGTTTAACTAACTGCTGCGGGGAAACGTTTAACTGACTGCTCTAGGGGAAACGTTTAAATAAGCTAACGGGAAGATATATAAACTTCGCTCTCCCTCTCTTTTCCCGCAGGTGCTCTTATCTCAAGAACTCTTGGAAGATTCAAAACTGGTAAGGAATGGTTTAGTTCTCTGGTTTCTGTTTCGTTTCTTTGCTCTTTTTTTATAGGATTTTCCATTTCTGGGGATCATCTTCTTCTTTGTGGTTTTCTCTTTTCTTGTTCTAATTGTTAGGATCTTCCTTTAGTTTACAGAACAGTTGCAAGGAATCTCGTCCTGATGATGACTTCAACAATCCCTCTGGAAATGCTTGAGATATATGCACAGGTTTAGAGTTTTGAATCTTTCTGTCGAAGCTCTTTAGATTGACAAGGTTGGTAGAGGAACACCTTGAGTTTTTGTTTGATCGTTTGGCATGCATTTTATCAGAAAACTTAAATTTAATGGTGCATTTATTCATGTCTGAACCCATTTCTTCTGATCCTTGAACTGAGTTGTCTGAAATTTTCTGTACTGATCTCAATCAAATTGCTTGATTAGTTTTCTTATGTTTGAACAAAGAAAGAATCTTGTTTTGATGTGCCTTAATATGCTTCTAACCTGATATCTATGGATAATTCTTTGAGGTTTATTTCAGCTACGTTCTTTTCTCCATACTCCATTGGCAAGTTCTTTTGTTTAAATTCTTTGACCAGAAACTGGAATTTTGAGTTTCTTGATGGTGGGCATCTAAACCATAGAGTACTTGGATAGAAATGGATTTAATTGTCTCTTTCTCCAGATTTTTTTCCCTTCGTTCTCTTTAATCTTTGACCAGCACTCTTGGTTTATCTATCCTCTGTTTCTTGATCCCTTGATGCTATTTCTGCTTGTAGGTTTCACAAGCACAAGAAGTATTCATCAGCCACAATTGTGGAAGGAAATGGAGGATAGAGGCCCCAACTCTAAACTCATGAATACCGAGGCAGAGAAGTCTAGGAAACCAGAATTGAGTTTGGTAGAGGATACAGCAAGAACAAATGATCAGTCCCAGGACAGCAGCCAAGCTGCTGCAACATATGGCAGCCAATTCACTAGTGATGATGACCATCAAAACGTTGACTATGATATATATGATGACCTTCCGGTTCTCTCTCCTGTACGTGGTCAACGTTTGGACAATCCTGGAGGCAACTCTGGTTTAGGATTTCAAACTGATGACTATTCAGGCAACCTCGAAGATCTTTCCTTTATGCAAGGTTCTTATGCTAAGAACAAAGAACCAGCTTCATTTATTGGGCCATCAGGTAACCTTCTTATTGATCTCCCAACCCACGCTGAACATATTAACTCAAACAGTCTCTTTAATTATCATTTGCATCCATGATGTTGCATTCAAGACTGTATGTACCAAAAGCATGCGAATTCCAGGTAGCTGCAATGATTTCTGTATCGATTCATGTTGTTTTGCAGATCAAGCAGGTAGTAGTAATCTACTAGGCTCTGATCAAGGCATGGTGAGC
>OY986972.1:1529287-1586573 GCA_963920575.1 Narthecium ossifragum
GCTAAGACGGGGAGGGTTGTTGATGCAGGACCAAGTCCAGATCCAGACTTGGCTGAGTCCAATCCGGAGAGACTTCCTAGGCGATCCAGTCGCGTTCGAACTCCATCCGTCCGACTCAGATCTCTGTAAGACCGTGACCGTCGGATGGGCATTAGTTTCGACCCCGATGTCCGATCGGGGCGTGTGACCAGCCGTTTCGACCGGCTCGTTCCATGACCTGGACCTCCAAATCTCCAGATTCTTTTTCCTTATGGCTTAAATTTCCATTTTTGTGTAAAACTTTCCCTTTTAGGCATGTTATCAGTCTTTACTATTTTTAGCAGTTTTTCCTATTTCTAGCCGGTTTTTCTTGTTCCTTAATTCCGGATTGCCTCATTAGTCATTGGGTTTGAACTTATACCCTGTTTGAGTCCTTGTGTAAGTTGATCTCTCCTTATCCTATAAAAGGAGTTTTAGGGTTTGTAATTAGGGGGACTTTTTTTGGATTAGTAAAATTTGAGTGGCTTTCTCCTCTCACGTTTACCCTGCTCCAGTTGTGAACTATATAAAACCTTCGATTTATAAGTGTATGAGTCTACAGATTGGAAAATGGAAGGTAACAGGAGAGGGATCATGCTTGCTGTTGCTCGTAATTACTTGACTTCAATTGCAATTTTGAAAGTTTTTTTTTCTGGTGTTGTATGACATGATCAGTGGAGATTACTTACTTATCCGATATAACACGGATGTCATATGTCTCATACCGAAATTATATCGTGAACATGGAGCATTATTGCAGCTCTAAAGATAGTTCAGAGTGAAAAATCTAGATTACTACTTTATGATTGGACTCCCTTAATTTGGTTGAAATGGCAACTAGTTCTAAACTATTTACATCAACGGGATTAATAGGATCAAGTTTTCAGTACATAGTCATTTATTTTAGGATATGCATAGAATTAAAGCCTCTGATTCGAACATTTATCTGCTACTGCTAGCTTTTCAAAATTAACTTAAGCACTCTCACCTTTACTTTCTCTTCAATGTGTATTCCTTTTCCGCTGAATTCAGAGTATCACCAGCTAATACTTATCAATTGGCAGTATGAGCAAAGCAAATCAGGTGATCTGATGGCAACATTCGATTATGCGGCGAAAGCAGTTGAGTGGGAGCTTAACGGGAACGATGGTGATAGACTGGTGTTAGAACAGAAATTATGACCGTTGACCGGCACTGTAATCAAGGTCAAAATTCTATTTTCACATTCGAATCAGGAGATTGTGGTTTTTAGTTATACTCATTCGAATGATCGAATTAGAGGTGTTGAAGTGTACAAAGAAGATATTTTTGGTTGAAGCTTTCGGGAATGGAAAATGGAAAATGTGATGGTTCTATGGTAAATCTACTCCTATGAGTAATAGATCTACTCCTAGAAATGAAGAATTATGGTAGCACTACTCCTATGAAATTATGGTAATTCTACTCCTATGGAAGAAATTAGTGTAACACTACTCCTAGAAATGAAGGACGTTGCAGGAATTTAAAGAAAAGATAAACTTCATTGCTGAATTCAAAAGGCTACATTGTTAAATAAAAGCTACATGAAGATAAAAGCTGGTTTGCTTTGATGGCCGGGGCAGATATTTTCCTTCTTCCTCTTGGCTATTTATAGGGCTTCTGGTAACCACTTTTGAACTGTCAGAAACTGCCTTGAACTGCTCTGAACTGCATGACTGGGCGATATCTTCATCTATTTACGAAACTGCCATCAGGTAGAGCTTCTCTCTTCTACTGCGATTTGGCCGACGATGGCCTTGGAATTTGGTGAAACTCTGAACATGAAAGTTGTAGGTCTTCGAATTATCTTTCCATCGGTCTAAAAACCAAGTCATTTAGACATCGTATGAGAAAGTTATCGTCAAAATGGTCGAAACACATCGATGTCTTATTGAAATAATCAGTCAAAATATGGCCGATAGACTTTTGGCCGATGGAGAATCTGCCGATTGGATTTGGACATTTGGTTTTATTTACCAATTTGCCACTAAACACTTTGACTATTAATTTGATACGTCAAATGACCGAATTTGGAGATGACGTCAACATCAAAGTTGTAGATCTTTTCGTCCTCTTTCCAATGGTTCAAGAATCGGTCAGTTTGGACACTTGGTGTAAAAGTTATGGCCAAAATACTCTAATTATGTCAAAGCTAAAGATATGGACGATTTGATGTCAATTTCGTCTTATTTACGAAATTGCCATTGATCTTTGCCAATCGCCCAAATGGCCATTATTATTGCTAACAACTGGTGTGATATTGCTTCTCTGAAGAAAGATAAGACTGAACCAGGCAGCAATACTGCCTGTTTCTTGGTTATAGAGGTAAGGAGAGTTCATGGACTTTCCTACTTTTTTTTGTCCAGTCCTATTTTCTGCTTCGATTAAATTCTTGCTATAATTGTTTTCGTTAGCTGAAGAAAGACCCCAAATTCTACATGCAAAGTCTTGATAAGGCATCATGGGAAGAATGGGATCCAGAGGATATTAAAGAGTTTACCAATGGCCAAGCAATTAGCAGATGCAGGTAAAACTAAATAAGAACTTTGCATTTAATCTGCCTCATTTCATCTAGTGTGTCATCTTAAAACCATGAAGTTTTGGACATGTTAAAGCTAGTACAGAAATAAAAAGCCATTTTAGTACTGCTCTTTCTTTTACTGTGTTTTGTTATGATGGTTGCTTTTGGTCTGGAACTGTTAATTCTCAATTAATAGGATAAATATTTGTTCTCCTTCTCACAGGGAACATATATTAGAAGCTCGTGCCTCGTCATTAGAAGGTCGAAGCAGCAGTCTGATCCAGGCATAGAGCTGCAGTAATGGAGATGAGGAGGGAGCGACCTGTGGAGGATGTCAGAGGCACTGAATTACTCATGCACAGCTAGAAAAAGGAAAAAAGAAAGGATGTTGCTGCCTCTTCAGAAAAATAGGCCAGTCTGAGCCTATAAAACTTAACTATTCTAGTTTCAGGTTATGCATCCTCCTGAATCAATGGTAGAGAGGTGTGGGTGACAGGTATGGAATCCATCCTTAGGAGTATTTGGAGTATGACATCTCTCCTAAGTAGAGTTATTTTCATGTATGTACCGCGTGAGGCAAACGCGGTGGCGGATGATCTAGCACGTCGGGCTAGGCATGCGGCTACTGGCACTGTGTCAGTGACCACACCGCCTTGATGTAACCTGAAGTAGAGCCCTGCATCACTTAGCCTCTTGGCTCGACTCAGCAAAAAAAAAACCTCTTGAATCAAGTTATTTTTATTTTTTATTTTTATTTTTATTATTTTTTTTTTTTGCTCTTTTATGAAGCGGAGGGTCTTCTGGAATACAAAATAAATTTTTGGTACGTTGACTACAAACGGACAGATTAAAAATATTACAGTTGGATACGTTTAACTAACTGCTGCGGGGAAACGTTTAACTAACTGCTGTGGGGGAAACGTTTAAATAAGCCAACGGGAAGATATATAAACTTCGCCCTCCCTCTCTTTTCCCGCAGGTGCTCTTATCTCAAGAACTCTTGGAAGATTCAAAACTGGTAAGGAATGGTTTAGTTCTCTGGTTTCTGTTTTGTTTCTTTGCTATTTTTTTATAGGATTTTCCATTTCTGGGGATCATCTTCTTCTTTGTGGTTTTCTCTTGTCTTGTTCTTGTTAGGATCTTCCTTTAGTTTACAGAACTGTTGCAAGGAATCTCGTCCTGACGATGACTTCAAGAATCCCTCTGGAAATGCTTGAGATATATGCACAGGTTTAGAGTTTTGAATCTTTCTGTGGAAACTCTTTAGATTGACAAGGTTGGTAGAGGAACACCTTGAGTTTTTGTTTGATCGTTTGGCATGCATTTTATCAGAAAAATTAAATTTAATGGTGCATTTATTCAAGTTCTGAACCCATTTCTTCTGATCCTTGAACTGAGTTGTCTGAACTTTTCTGTACTGATCTCTCAATCAAATTGCTTGATTAGTTTTCTTATGTTTGAACAAAGAAAGAATCTTGTTTTGATGTGCCTTAATATGCTTCTAACCCTGATATCTATGGATAATTCTTTGAGGTTTATTTTAGCTACGTTCTTTTCTCCATACTCCATTGGCAAGTTCTTTTGTTTAAATTCTTTGAACAGAAACTGGAATTTTGAGTTTCTTGATGGTGGGCATCTAAACCGTAGAGTACTTGGATAGAAATGGATTTAATTGTCTCTTTCTCCAGATTTTTTTCCCTGCATTCTCTTAAATCTTTGACCAGCACTCTTGGTTTATCTATCCTCTGTTTCTTGATTCCTTGGTGCTATTTCTGCTTGTAGGTTTCACAAGCACAAGAAGTATTCATCAGCCACAATTGTGAAAGGACATGGAGAATAGAGGCCCCAACTCTAAACTCATGAATACCGAGGCAGAGAAGTCTAGGAAACCAGAATTGAATTTGGTAGAGGATACAGCAAGAACAAATGATCAGTCCCAGGACAGCAGCCAAGCTGCTGCAGTATATGGCAGCCAATTCACTAGTGATGATAGCCATCTAAATGTTGACGATTATGAACATGGCGACCTTCCCGATCTCGGGAATTCTGTAGGTGGCGAACTTTCAGACAATCAAAGAATACCCATGACATACAAAGAACCAGCTTCATTGATTGGGCCATCAGGTGACCTTCTTATTAATCTCCCAACTCATGCTGAACATATTAACTCAAACAGTCTCTTTAATGATCATTTGCATCCATGATGTTGCATTCAAGACTGTATGTACCAAAAGCATGCAAATTCCAGGTAGCTGCAATGATTTCTGTATTGATTCATGTTGTTTTGCAGATCAAGCAGGTAGTAGTAATGTACTAGGTGCTGATCAAGGCATGGTGAGCAACACCACAAGTACTCAACAGCAACAATTCTGGGAGGAAATGGAGGGCAATGCGCCGGTGGCTCATCAGGGTCTCATGAGCAGCTATCACACTATCCCACATCTCACGCAAGGCAGATCAGCAGGGCGATTACAGAGTCCTAGTATCAGTTCTGGTGGTGTGGATGATAGCTCAGTTGGATTTGGAGACAAGAATTCGAGTGGCCTCAACGCCGGCACTGGAGTCATGCAGAGCAGTATAGCAGGATTGGATACTTTTCCAGAGCATCAATCTCACCGAATGACATTTGAAGAACTTAAAGCTTGCTTTGATGAAGCTGACGACTCTGTTGCTGAATCTCCAACTTCGAATCCTTACTTTGATGAGATGAATAAGCTAATCCACACTGATACTGGAAATCCACTTAATGATAATGCTGATGATCAACAAGGAAACAGTGCCAACAATGAAACAGCTCCAGAGTTGGGGGGATCAGGTAGCCTTCTTAATCTCCCAACTCATTGACAACTTGCTAGTAAAATGTGTTGTTCCTAACTATTGTGTTATAGAGTTAATTCGATTTCAGTCTCTTTGCCGACCGTTTGCATGCGTGCTTCAGGCAGGATTGAGGAAGGATATGAATTTATAGATGGAATTGTTGAGGCTATATCTCATGTAGAATATTATATAAGAAACATGACGAAGGAGAACTTGCAGAGCCTATAGTGGCTGTTAATACTGATAGAAGTTTTTAGATTGCATGAAAGCTTCTTAACTGTGACATAGTTCAAGGGATTCAAATGTTGCTAGTATACATTCAAAACATATGCCAGTCTGATCATATAAAACATAGTATTCAAGTTTCAGATTGATTTTTTTTAATAGATTTTTTAAACCTTTTGCCCATTTATGAAGAAGAGGCTCTTCAGGGGTATATATATATATATATATGGGACCCATATGTAAAAAAGCCTAAAATATTTCACGTTAACTACTTAACTGTCAGTACCGGGAAAATATACGTACAACGTTCTCCCTCTCCCCACCCAGGAAGGCAGGTGTTCTGATCTCAGCAACCCAAGAACTCTAGGGTTTTGATTTAAAACTGGTAAGGAATGAGTAAAGATCAATCACAATGGAAGTCCTCTGATTTCTTTTTTGTTTCTTTGCTCTTGTTTGATAGGATTTTACATTTCAGAAGATCTTCTTCTTCTTTGTGGTTTTCTCTTGTCTTATTCTTGCTAGGATCTTCCTTAGTTACAGAATTGTTACAAGGAATCTTGTCTTGATGATGAATTCAAGAATACCTCTGCAAATGCTTGGATCTTTAGACAATAATCTTTGAAAGATATGCACAGGTTTAGAGTTTTGAATCTTTCTGTCGAAGCTCTTTAGATTGACAAGGTTGCTAGAGGAACACCTTAATTTTTTCTTTGATCGTTTGGAAATTTCATGGTGCATTTGTTCATGTCTGACCCATTTCTTCTGATCCTTGAACTGGGTTGTCTTGACTTTTCTGTACTCATCTCAATCAAATTCCTTGATTAGATACCATATGTTTGAATAAAGAAAGAATCTTGTTTTGATGTGCCTTACTATGCTTCTAACCCTGATATCTATGGATAATTCTTTGAGGTTTATTTCAGCTACGTTCTTTTCTCCATACTCCATTGGCAAGTTCTTTTGTTTAAATTCTTTGACCAGAAACTGGAATTTTGAGTTTCTTGATGGTGGGCATCTAAACCATAGAGTACTTGGATAGAAATGGATTTAATTGTCTCTTTCTCCAGACTTTTTTCCCTTCGTTCTCTTTAATCTTTGACCAGCACTCTTGGTTTATCTATCCTCTGTTTCTTGATCCCTTGATGCTATTTCTGCTTGTAGTTTTCACAAGCACAAGAAGTATTCATCAGCCACAATTGTGGAAGGAAATGGAGGATAGAGGCCCCAACTCTAAACTCATGAATACCGAGGCAGAGAAGTCTAGGAAACCAGAATTGAGTTTGGTAGAGGATACAGCAAGAACAAATGATCAGTCCCAGGACAGCAGCCAAGCTGCTGCAATATATGGAAGCCAATTCACTAGTGATGATAACCATCAAAACGTTGACTATGATATATATGATGACCTTCCGGTTCTCTCTCCTGTACGTGATGAACGTTTGGACAATCCTGGAGGCAACTTTGGTTTAGGATTTCAAACTGATGACTATTCAGGCACCTTCGAAGATCCTTCCGTTATGCAAGGTTCTTATGCTAAGAACAAAGAACCAGCTTCATTGATTGGGCCATCAGGTAACCTTCTTATTAATCTCCTAACTCACGCTGAACATATTAACTCAATCAGTCTCTTTAATTATCATTTGCATCCATGATGTTGCATTCAAGACTGTATGTACCAAAAGCATGCGAATTCCAGGTAGCTGCAATGATTTCTGTATTGATTCATGTTGTTTTGCAGATCAAGCAGGTAGTAGTAATCTACTAGGTTCTGATCAAGGCATGGTGAGCAACACCACAAGTACTCAACAGCAACAATTCTGGGAGGAAATGGAGGGCAATGCGCCGGTGGCTCATCAGGGTCTCATGAGCAGCTATCACACTATACCACATCTCACGCAAGGCAGATCAGCAGGGCGATTACAGAGTCCTAGTATCAGTTCTGGTGGTGTGGATGATAGCTCAATTGGATTTGCAAACAAGAATTCGAGTGGGCTCAACGCCGGCACTGGAGTCATGCATAGCAGTATAGGAGGATTGGATACTTTTCCAGAGTATCAATGTGACCAAACGACACTTGATGGCTCTTTTGTTGAATCTCCAGCTTCGAATCCTCACCATGATGAGCTGAATATAATGCACACTGATACTGGAAGTGCACTTAATGATAATGCTGATGATCAACAAGGAAACAGTGCCAAGAATGAAGCAGCTCCAGAGTTGGGGGGATCTGGTAGCCTTCTTAATCCCCCAACTCATTGACAACTTGCTAGTAAAATATGTTGTTCCTAACTATTGAGTTATAGAGTTAATTCGATTTCAGTCTCTTTGCCGATCGTTTGCATGCGTGTTTCATTCGTTGTTCGTGCTCTTTTGCAGGTCAAGAAGGAATTCAAGCTACTGCTAAGACGGGGAGGGTTGCGAACTATATAAAACCTTCGATTTATAAGTGTATGAGTCTACAGATTGGAAAATGGAAGGTAACAGGAGAGGGATCATGCTTGCTGTTGCTCTTAATTACTTGACTTAATTGCAATTTTGAAAAAAAAAATTCTGGTGTTGTATGACATGATCAATGGAGATTACTTACTTATCTGATATAACGGATGTCATATTTCTCGACACCGAAATTATATCATGAACATGGAGCATTATTGCAGCTCTAAAGATAGTTCAGAGTGAAAAATCTGTTCGAAAAAAAATATAGATTACTACTTTATGACTGGATTCCCTTAATTTGGTTGAAATGTCAACTAGTTCTAAACTATTTACATCAAAGTCTGAGAGCATGAAGATCCTTGTTATTTGAAGAATACATATGCTATCTTTATGTGAAGCATGCCTCAAACTCATCAATTTACACAGGTGAGTGAGTATCATTGGTAGAAGGTTCAAACTCGAAATCCCATTAGTTGGATGAATTGTTTTACCCATTGCTAGAAAATTAAGTCGGTTCACAGGACAAACAACGGGATTAATAGGATCAAGTTTTCAGTACATAGTCATTTATTTTAGGATATGCATAGAATCAAAGCCTCTGATTCCAACATTTATATGCTACTGCTAGCTTTTCAAAATTAACTTAAGTACTCTCACCTTTACTTTCTCTTCAGTGTATTTCTTTTCCGCTGAATTCAGAGTATCACCAGCTAATACTTATCAATTGGCAGTATGAGAAAAGCAAATCAGGTGATCTGATGGCAACATTCGATTACGCGGCAAAAACGGTTGAGTGGGAGCTTAATGGGAACGATGGTTATAAGAGAAGGATGGTGATAGACTGGTGTGATATTGCTGCTCTGAAGAAAGATAAGACTGAACCAGGACGCAATCCTGTCTGTTTCTTGGTTATAGAGGTAAGGAGAGTTCATGGACTTTCCTCTTTTTTTTCCAGTCCTATTTTCTGCTTCGATTAAATTCTTGCTATAATTGTTTTCGTTAGCTGAAGAAAGACCCCAAATTCTACATGCAAAGTCTTGATAAGGCATCATGGGAAGAATGGGATCCAGAGGATATTAAAGAGTTTACCAATGGCCAAGCAATAAGCAGATGCAGGTAAAACTAAATAAGAACTTTGCATTTAATCTGCCTCATTTCATCTAGTGTGTCATCTTAAAACCATGAAGTTTTGGACATGTTAAAGCTAGTACAGAAATAAAAAGGCCATTTTACTGCTCTTTCTTTTACTGTGTTTTGTTATGATGGTTGCTTTTGGTCTGGAACTGTTAATTCTCAATTAATACGATAAATATTTGTTCTCCTTCTCACAGGGAACATATATTAGAAGCTCGTGCCGCGTCATTAGAATTCGCCGTAAACAAGATGATAAAAATAGATGATAAGCTCAGTGGCCTGGTTCTGGAGGTTGACACCACTGTTGCAAAGAGTTTCTTCCTTGCTACCCCATTCAAAAGGAAGCTCGATGAGTAGTTTGTAAAAAAATTCGGCATGACAAAGAGAAGCAAACTAAACTCTCTGATTCGAGTTCTTTGCGTCCACTGTTTTCGGTATTTTTTTTGTCCTTGTTAAATGCACTTCGAAACTCCTGTGACAATATTCATGACTGCCAACTCGGTTCTGCAAGTGACTGAGTGAGTCTGTGTATCATATATGGGAAACACTTCTCATTGCCGACCTGATGCTAATAGCAAGAAAAGTGCAGCAAATCTTTTTTGGCCAGCATGCTGTCTTTGATCTTTTGACATTGAAACAAAAGACTATTTCATCCATTTGGTTGCAGAACCACAGTCTAACAAGAGTTCGAGTGTAGTTACTGTCTAATTACATCACTAGAAAGTTGTGTGTTTGTTGGAAATAGTCATCTTCTACAGGAGGATTTCTCACCAGAGTCTCTTCATATATATATACAGTTACTATCCCCTACATTTCAGCCAGAGGCAGGATCAGGAAGGATATGAATTTATAGATGGAATTGCTACCAAAGAAAAGAAAAAAATCAAGATACTTTCAGGCTATGTCTGTTAAACAAAACTAATGACCGACGTATAGAACCATATTCGAGTAATCATTATAGTAAATCCTGCAGACCTCAATCCGAAGTACGTATTTCTCCGTCAAACGTCGGCGAGATCACAGACGTAGGACTCATCTCATGCTCACCTGATTCCTCTCGCTACAGGGGATGCAAGGAGACCGTCTCCTCCGTGAATTCGAAGACAACTAGATTCGCGGTGGCTATAGGCGACATCACCTATTGGCGCGATGCAAGGACTTTCATGTTCTCGCACATGATACTGAGCGTTTCTATATCACTGCACGCCGCCCATGCCGGAACACAGACGCTCCTTTCCTCTTTGGCTGTAGGCCTGATTGATGTGCACAGTGCACCGAGGGCTGACTTCGTTACACCTCGAGATGTGAATTGTAACATGGACGCCTGGGTTACGCTAGTGCTGGCAATCCAGCTCGAAGCTCGAAGATTGTTCAATATCAGCTCAAAACCTAGCTCCTTGACTCTCTAAAAGGAGCTAATAACGATCTGGGTTCAGCTCGATCGATATCTGTTCGATCCAGCTTGAACATTTATTAATCGAAAAGCAGTTAATAACACTTTACTCCCTCTAATTTGATGAATTATCAATTTACATCCCGTATTTTAAAACGTGACACAATGGACCCTGAAGTTTCCAATCGGATCGATTTGGACCTAGGCGGGGACGGAGTTAATCCATCCAGATCGCCTCCGACGTCGTCCCTTGCAGATCCGTCGCCTCCGGCAACGAACCCGGCGATCCAACCCACTGGCTTGACTCCCAAAACCTTGCGATCTCTTCTGTATCATCACTGTCCTCCATCGACCTCGTTTCGTCGTTGGTCGAGCTTCAACTCGTTCTCAGTCGTTTAGATCACCTCCGGTGCCATCCCTTCAAGATCCGACGTATCCAGCAACGAATCTGGCAATCCAACCCATTGGATTGACTCCTCAGAGCTTGCGATCTCTCACGTACCATCGCTGTCCTCTGGTGACCTTGTTTCGACATCAGTTGAGCTTCGACACGTTCTCAGCCGTCAAGATCACCTCCGGCACCGTCCCTTCCAGATCCGTCATCCATCACCTCCAGTAATGAATCCAACAATCCAACCCACTGGATTGACTCCCCAGAGCCTTGCAATCTCTCCTGTATCATCGTCGTCCTCCGGCGACCTCGTCTCGCCAGTGATCGAGTTTCGACGCGTTCTCAGTAGTTCATATCACTTCATCCCACTTCAATTTACCGTCACCTAAATTAACCCCGTCCCCTACCCGGGTACAAATCGACCCGATTGGAAACTTCAGGTCCATTTTGTCACGTCTTAAAATACGGGATGTAAAATAATAATTTGCCAAACTAGAGGAGAGTAAAGTGCCATGTCAGTATATTTGTGGGTGTGCACACACGCACGCGCGCACATACACACAAACAGCCAGATATATTTTGAATTATCTAAGAATTTTCACAAACTTATTAAATGCTTAAAGTCTTAGCCGTTGGATTTTCATATCAAAGGCTAAGATCTATTCAAGAGTCAAGATACTCATCTGTATATATGCAAACCTAAAAGCTTATAGCTTAATTGCTATTTAAATTATTAGCAGTTGGATCATTAGATTAATCTCGGGCGGATCCCGGTGTTGGATCTCGTCGGAGAAGATGGTTGCGGCCAAGGGAGGGATGACGCTAAGCTTTGGATCTCGTTGGAAATACGCCGGGGAAGGAGAGGCGGGGTCATAGTGCTCGGATCCGAGGTCGGGAGGGTTGCCGCAGTGGAGATCGCCGGGAAGGGGGTGGTCGCCGGAGTTGGTGGCCGGCGGAGAAGGGGATGTTTCTCTCGCTGGAGGAGAGAAGAGAGAGAAAAGACTGGAATAAAAAAAGAAAAAGAAAATAAGGGCATTATTGCCTTTTTTAGGTGATTTGGGTTTATTGATCTAAAAAAAGTGAGTATGGGGTTTTTGGCAAAGAGCATGGGGTCTTGGATAAGAAAGGGGCTAGATTTGAGGTTTTGGCCAAATTCTCTCAAAAAAATTACATAAATTACCCCTATCAACAAATCTCAAATCCATTTACCTTCAGAACACGCCGTCCCCGGAACCCCTGCCAGTGCGCTGCTGAGCCCCGCGACTTGACCAGGGCCCGCAAAGTGATGTCGGAAAAGCTTGGGCGTTGGAGATTGCATCGCAGAGTAAAAGAAAAGAATAAAACCTGCTCTGAGTTGGAATTCCCCAGCTTCATGCTTTCCACATTTTGATTTCATGCCTATCTCGTCTTCACGGAACTCTGATCAAACCATTCTAGTCATGTAGGTGGAACTCTAGCTAATCATATTACTCCTAACTGTACTGCATTTATCAAACCAGAACCAGGGTAGACAGAGTTGAAAGGAAATATACATCAGCCGAACACAACACAAGGATGCTGTTACTATTCACTGATACAAGCTCAGCATCAAGTGTTAAATATCAAAGTTTGAATTTGTAGAGACCATACCATTTCATATTTCCCTCCATTAGACTAAGTCAAACCATCTACTTAACTATCACCTACCAACTACCCACTTTACATTAACTCTCTCAATTCCCATGATGATGGCTAGGATCATCTCCTACCTTGAGTCATATCTTCATTTTGAGTGACATAGCCTTGTGGAAGTAGAGAGTCTTCATTTATCCATGTATTTTGTACTTTGAGCATTTGAATGAAGTGAAGTTTGCATCTTCCTCAATCTTGTTCTTTATCTTCTTCAATTTGGTGTTTGGTCCTTGGCTAGTAAACTTTGGTTTACTATTGGAGAACGGGATTTCCGGGGTTGTCGGAATCCGGCGAGTTTCTCTACATGGTATTAGAGCTTCAAGGGTGGTGATCATCCCTTGGGAGGAAGATAGTTCAAGGTTTGTGGTTGAAGATGGATTCAAGTGCTCGCGTTGGTGGTCTTGGCATAGAGTTGCTCAACCACTCCAACTATCGGATATGGAAGACTTGCTTGGAGTCTTACCTTGTTGGTGAAGACTTGTGAGAGGTTGTTGGTGGTGATGACCAAGAGCCTCCGGATCAAGAGGATGTTGAAGTTTTCAAGGCTTGGAAGATGAAGAATGCCAAGGCGGAGTTTGTCTTGAAGAGGACCATTTCTAATGGATTGTTTGAGCATATCATGGGTTGCAAGTCGGCTTCAGCAATTTGGCAAACACTTGATGGGTTGTTCAACAAGAAGAATGTTGCAAGATTGCAATTGTTAGAGAACGAGCTAGCTAATGCTACTCAAGGAGATCTCTCTATTTCCCAATACTTCTTAAAGGTGAAGAATCTATGCTCGGAAATTTCTCTCTTGGATCCGGATGAACCCATTTCGGAGGCAAGGATGAAGAGGTATATCATTCGGGGGCTCAAGAGGGAGTATGTTCCTTACATGACTTCTATTCAAGGTTGGGATCGGCAACCGTCTTTGGTGGAGTTAGAGAATCTTCTCTCTTCACAAGAGTCTTTGGCAAGACAAATGGCCGGATGTTCCATTTTGGGGAATAGTGAAGGAGAAGCCTTGTTCTCTAACAAGAAGGATCATCACAAGGGGAAGGAGAAGAAGTATGAGGCAAAGCATGAGAACTCCAAGGGATTTTCATCTAAGGGTGATCATGGCAACATGAACAATGTCAAGTGCTATCGATGTGGGAAGCTTGGACACATCAAAAAGAATTGCCGCGTCAAACTAAATGGTGGGAATGCGGCGGAGAAGAATGGTGATGCCAAAGAGGAGGAGGATTGGGGCAAGTGCTTTATGGCGGAGACAACCACGGTGAGTGCTATGGCTTCAATCAATTTTCATGATGATTGGATCATTGACTCCGGTTGTGGGCATCATCTTACCGGCGATGATTCCAAGTTTACCGATCTTCATCACTATGAGGGGAAGGATGCCATCATCACCGCCGACAACACCATTCATCTGGTGGAGAAGGAAGGTAATGTTGCACTCAAGGGCTTTGATGGTGATCCTATTATGTTGAAGAATGTGTTTCATGTTCCGGGGATGAAGAAGAACCTCTTTTAGGTGGCGAATGCGGTGGATGCGGGTCACTATGTCTTGTTTGGGCCAAATGATGTGAAATTTCTTCGGAATATCACCAACATGAAGGCGGATGTCATCCACACCGGCAAGAGGGTCAAGGATTTATTTGTCTTGTCGGCCTCTACTTCCTATGTTGACAAAATGAGCTCAAATGATGGTGCTTCTATTTGGCATGCAAGGCTTGGGCATCTTAGCATGGAGAAGCTTCGAGTCATGGTGGCAAAGAGCTTGGTAAATGGTCTTCCTAACCTCTCTTCTTTTGGTAGTGGTGAGGTTTGTGAAGGTTGTCAACATGGTAAGGCACATCGCCTTCCATTTGACAAATCTATGTCTAGGTGCAAAGATCCGCTAGAGTTAGTCCATAGTGACTTGATGGGACCTTGCAAGACTCCTTATGGCGGTGCTCGCTATATGTTGCTCTTTGTTGATGATTTTACAAGATTCACTTGGGTGTTCTTTGTGAAAGAGAAGTCGGATGTTTTTTTCAAATTCAAGGAGTTCAAGATGAACGTGGAGGGTGTTCTTGGCAAGAAGATCAAGAAGTTGCGGACCGACAATGGAGGAGAGTTTACCTCTAATGAGTTCCTCTCATTTTGCACCAAGAATGGCATCCTGTCGCGCCCCGGCCCGTAGAGCTCGACCGGGCCGGGGGCACGAGGGGGAAGAACCTACATCTACTAGCTTCAACTGGCGGAAACAATTGAAGCTAACACAACAGCTGGCGGAAATAGCTGAAGCAAAGAAACAGAGGCGGAAGCAACACTACGAACATCTATTACGAAACAGTACACATAGTTAAACAAGGGTTTACAAAAGATAAAACAAAGCCAGTCCTCAAAAAGCTACAACACCCACAGGGGTCTCCACAAACGCGCAGCAAAAACCCTCCTGACCCTCAGGCATGATCAGGAGCCGGCACGCTGCCACAGAATGACCGACGGGGAACCATCGGAGAGGAGCTGGTACCTGCACCTGTAAACAACGCAGTCCAGGTAGGAATGAGCGAAAGCTCAGCAGGGTTCTACTTTACGACTCTCACAAAGAGGGCAGAACCAACCGAACAGACTCTGTGCCCAAGTACTGAGGCCTGCCAAGGACCCCATAAATCCCATCAATAACCCGAAGGGTTCCTGTCCCAAGTACGTCCCTCCGACAACCACTGTTCAGGGGTGGACCACTCCGACAATCCCTGTCACAGGGTAGACATAACACTACTAGCAGGACACCCTTCTCCAAGCGGGATCTCCACACTTGGCGGAACAACCGTGGTTAAGACAACCATCTCTCAGCACTCCAAGCAACAGTGCCAACGCGACCCCTAATCCCTAACCAAAAGCTAAGTCTAGCCAGGGAGCCCATCGATCCCATCGATACTCCCCCCCCCCCCCCCCCCAAGGTTCCTGTCCAAAGCACGTCCCTCTGACAGCCACTGTTCAAGGATGGACTACCTCCGTCAGTCCCTGACACAGGGTGGACACGACGATACCAGTAGGATACCCTTGCCCATGCTGGGCACCCAGCATGGGGACACAAGTCTGGGTAACGACATCCACTACTTAGCCTTTGATTACCGGAGTACAAGGGACAAACCCACCCAACCTAGCCTAACATGCCTAATGCACAGGAAAGCAGGGCAGGGATAAATATGAAAGCTGTAACAAGCAATCAAACAAGGGCACACCTTCGACCCATTTATACTAAACACTTCTGAGGGTCATGACTCTCTCGGTTCACCACAAAGCAGTAAAGGGTATACCGTCATCCCATTTATTCTACACAATCCCGGGAGTCATTACTCTCCCGGTTCAACCACAAAGCAGTAAGCAAACAAGCATACTAGCATCATAGCAAGCCCCGCGGGCGAAACCGCTAAAACCGCATACATGCAAAGCCCCGCGAGCAAAATAGCCTCGAAAACGAATGATCTCTTCCCTGCCACTAAGGAGATCGATCTCATAAAGAAATGAGATCGATCTGCCTTGAGGCTGGAAGCACCCATCACGGTCAAGCCAAACGAGATCGATCTCCACCCATATGGAGATCGATCTGGTTTGTGACCCAAGGCGCACCAACGCCAACCGCAAGGGATCGATCTTCCTCCCAGGAAGATCACTCCCGCTCGGGCGGGGCGTACCACTCCATAAGAGATCGATCTCAATCCCATGAGATCGATCCGAATGGGTTCACCGGTGGCCGGACGACGAGAAATACCGCCGGAAAACACAACCAAACCTCGCCAAACTTGGTGGGCTGGTAGCTCTGATGATCATGAAGCTACTCAAGGCTTCAAAACCAGAAAACATCAACTAGACATGGAGATCTATTCAAAACGAAACCGGATTCAAAACCCTCCTAAACAAACCGAGGTCTATAGGTAGGAACCCTACCTCCACAACGCAGCTTCAACCCACGAAGCCTAGCCCTGGATCTTCCTCATGCCGCCACGGTTCCAACGAGCCTTCAAACGCTCGAAACGGTGGCCGGAGGAGGGAGAACGGAGGAGAAGGAGGGGCTGCCGGAAAAACAAGGGAAGAGCCGGAAGGAAGAAGGGAGAATGGAGGAAGAAGAAAGGGGGAGCCGGGGGGGGGGAAGGAAGGGGAAAAGGGGAAAGGGGAAACCCGGGGAAAGGAGGGGAGCAAAGTCTCCCTTCCCCTGACAGGGGAAGCGACGGCCACCGCCGTGGCCGTCCTCTCGAACTCCACCGCCAAAGACTTTCTGGCAACAAGAGATCGATCTGGCTAGCAAGGCCAGATCGATCTCGCTAGCAAAATGAGATCGATCTCCTTCGCCCAGAAAGGCAAACTTGGGCTGAAACACCAGCCCAAGCCCAGATCTTCCGATCTCGGGTCCACCTAGCCATTCTAACCAAACACAACCAACAAGCAAGGTCTGTGTGTGCACACGCGGGTGTGAAACGATCGACAAGGCGTAATTTCCCAAATTGCCCCTGGTGGTCAACAACGAGCCACATGAATAAAGAGGCGGGTCCTCACACATCCGAAGAGAGCTCACTTGTGCCTATACTCCTCAACAAAATGGCGTGGCTGAAAGAAAGATTAGACATCTTGTAGAGACTTGCAAAAGTTGGTTATATGCAAAGAACTTACCCAAGGACTTATGGGCGGAAGGTATGGCATGTGCAACATATGTTATTAACCGAGTTCCTCTTAGTCCTTTAAATTTCAGGTCTCCATATGAAATGATGTTTGGGGAGAAGCCAAGTGTCAAGCATTTCAAGGTGTTCGGCTCACCTTGCTTTGTTCATGTTCCTTCCGACAAAAGAACCAAATTGGATGCTAAAGCTAAAAAGTGCATCTTCATCGGCTATGATGAGAGGAAGAAGGGTTGGAAGTGCATGGATCCGGAGACTCACAAGTTTGTGGTTTCAAGGGATGTGGTATTTGATGAAGCTTCTTCCTTATTTGCTCCACAAGAGGTGATTCTTGAAGATGTTGGTGTTAGCAAGCATGTGGAGAGCTCTACCAAGGCGGTGGATTTGCCTATATCTCCAAGTGCACCAACGATCTCTAATTCTTCTTCTTGGTCAGAGGGGGAGCATAGTGAAAGGGGGAGCAATCCCATTTCTCATGATCAAGCACAAGAGGATGAAGCTACCATTGGAGAGGTAGAAAATGCTCAACCTCCTAGAAGATCAACAAGGAAGATTGTCAAGCCGGCACGTTATAGAGATGGAAACATGGTGAGTATTTACTCTTGTTTCATTGCCGAACCTTTTGATGACAAAGAGCCTTCTTGTTTTGATGAAGCTAAAGATGTTAGAGAGTGGTAACTTGCTATGGATGAGGAGATAAAAGCTCTTGTCAAGAATGAGACTTGGGATATTGTGCCAAAGCCCAAGGATGTGAAGCCGGTCACATGCAAATGGGTCTACAAGTTGAAGAGAAAGGCGGATGGAAGTGTTGAGAGATATAAGGCACGGCTTGTTGCTGGAGGGTTCTCTCAAACTTATGGCCAAGATTATGAAGAAACTTTTAGTCCGGTTGCAAAGTTGACTTCCGTTCGAGTTGTGATCTCTTTGGCGGCTTTTCAAGATTGGAGGCTATGGCAACTCGATGTGAAGAATGCTTTCTTATATGGGGAAATTGACAAGGACATCTTCATGGAGCAACCATTGGGGTATGTTTCTAACTCTCATCCCGAGTATGTTTGCAAGCTAAAGAAAGCGCTTTATGGATTAAAGCAAGCCCCAAGAGCATGGTATGGAAAGATTGCCGAATATCTTCTCTTTTGTGGTTTCTTAGCTTCGAATTCGGATCCTAGTCTATTTGTGAAGAAGCATAGAAAGTTACATGTTATTGTTCTTCTTTATGTGGATGATATGATTATCACCGGCAATGAAGAAGAAGAAGTTGCAAGACTTAGAGTCGAGCTTTCAATCCGGTTTGAGATGAAAGACTTGGGTGAATTGAATCATTTCCTTGGCTTGGAGGTGGAGAAAATGAAGGATGTGACACGCCTTGAAAAGTGTCGTAGTCTTAACAAGTACGCCAAAATTAGAAATTTATAATCCGAATCACTAACTAACTACTTTATGGATAGATAGCAATGAGTCCGAGTAGGTCCACAGGGAAAAGAAGTGTTAAGTATAATTACCTCGTATAGTTCTAAATCAAAAGATTGATAAAGGAAATGATTTTTGGTTTTTAAACTACTCTTAACACAGATTAAACTCAACTGAATAATAATAGGATAAATGTCCAAGAGATTTCTAATCAGTAATAAAGAGCTAACTAGGTCTTCCTAGGATAAAAGCAATTCAAAAGGTATTAATGGTTTTAACAATTCGATAGGTGAATGGCTAGAACCCCTACCGCTCAACAAAGATTCGTAAGAAGTCTTCATCGGAACGAAGATCAAATCAGCGGATAATTGGTATGAGAATAATCAAAGTGGTTCTAGCACTTTGAGATCGCCTAATCAATAAAGATAAAGAACGAATTATAGGTTATAATCATAGGTCTTAATGGTTCTAGCATTAAGGTAGTGGTTCTAGCACTCCTACAATCATAATCTAGGGTTTAGAATCCAATCCAAAGATCTAACATGGTTCTAGCATGAAAGCATCTTGAACAAGTCCTAATCCTAGCCTCTAACATGCAATGCTCAAAACCAGCGATCGTATCTCAGCATAACTTTCACATCCGAACTCGAAATAAGGTGATTCAAGATTCGGTGGAAAGCTAAGGAAGAGATCTACGACTTTTGTGTTTTGAGTTTTCACAAAATCCGGCTGTATACCCACGGAAAACCCGAGATAAGACAGACCGAAATTAGGGCACAAAGAACAAACAATTCATTCACCATAATAAATATTACCAATAGATATATAAAATCTGAAATCTATCCATTAAACCATAATAAAGTACATGCTCTGATCCATAGGAAAAACCTAGAAAGATTCTCTATTACATCATAGAAATCCCTAGGCTAGAGATTAGTTACTCATCTTAGGAAGGAGATCCGTCGATGAAGGTTGTCGCCGCGCTCCACCCATGGATCTTCCACCAAAGATCTAACCTAATTTGTGGAAAAAAAACTAAGAGAAACTCTAGGAGATGACGAAAATTCCGCCATGGAAGGCTGCCAAAACGCCCCCAAAGAAGGCTATTTATAGCCTAAGACAAACCCTAACTCGGATTAGTCAATTTCCTTTTATTTTTTCCGCAGCGCCCAAGGAGATCGATCTCCTTTGGGTTGAGATCGATCTTCTTCGCTTCGGAAACTTCAAAAATTGGAATTTGCCCGACCCAGATCGATCTGCATGGGAAGCAGATCGATGTGGTTTTCCGTAACTGCTTCTTCTGCACCTCTGTACTAAAAATGGCATATCTTCCTCTAGGAAACTCCAAATCAAGAACTGTAAAAAGTTCTGGAATCTAGACTTCAAGAGCTTTCCAACCATATATAGTACATCATCTGGTTCTTCCTGAGCAGGTACAGTTTTGATGTAAAAAATGGTCCATCTTTGCTCCTTTACTCTTTTGCTCCTAGCAGGTTCTTTATTTGTTCGTTTTAGCACCAAACTTGATCTATTCTTCGTTGAGGGTCCTTAAGCCTGAAATGGGGAAAAGTCAATCAAAATAGCGTTGCTCGGAGACTAACGAGACCTAGTTAAAAGGGTGATTTGTGCACTTTTCACGTCTTATCAGGATGGCATCTTCATTTCTCAAATAGGATATGCGGAGAAGCTTGTTAAAAGATTTGGAATGATGCAAGGCAAGTGGTGTTATACTCCTCTTGAAGCTAACATGAAGATTAGAAGAGATGAAGGCAAGCTTCTACCGGATCCTGATAACGCATGAAAAGTGCACAATTATCCCTTTTAACTAGGTCTTATTAGTCTCCGAGCAATGCTATTTTGATTGTCTTTTCCCCATTTCAGGTTTAAGGACCTTCAATGAAGATTAGATCATGTTTGGTGCTAAAACGAACAAATAAAGAACCTGCGAAGTCAAAGGAGCAAAGGTGGGTCATCTTTGAAGATTAAACTGTACCTTTTTAGGAAGAACAAGATGATGTGCTATATATGGTTAGAAATTTCTTGAAGTCTAGATTCCAGAACTTTTTACGGTTCGTGATTTGGAGTTTCCTAGAGGAAGATATGCTATTTTTAGTACAAAGGCGGAGGAAAGAAGCTTCGGAAGAAGGAGATCGATCCGCTTCCCAAAGGGGATCGATGATAAGACGTGAAAAGTGCACAAATCACCCTTTTAACTAGGTCTCGTTAGTCTCCGAGCAATGCTATTTTGATTGTCTTTTCCCTATTTCAGGCTTAAGGACCCTCAACGAAGATTAGATCAAGTTTGGTGCTAAAACGAACAAATAATGAACCTGCTAGGAGCAAAAGAGCAAAGGAGCAAAGATGGATCATCTTTGACATCAAAACTGTACCTTCTCAGGAAGAACCAGATGATGTGCTATAGATGGTTGGAAAGCTCTTGAAGTCTAGATTCCAGAACTTTTTACGGTTCGTGATTTGGAGTTTCCTAGAGGAAGATATGCTATTTTTAGTACAGAGGTGCAGAAGAAGCAGTTACGGAAAACCAGATCGATCTCATCCCAAAGGAGATCGATCTCCTTGGGCGCTGCGGGAAAAATAAAAGGAAATTGACTAATCCGAGTTAGAGTTTGTCTTAGGCTATAAATAGCCTTCTTTGGGGGCGTTTTGGCAGCCTTATATGGCCGAATTTTGTTCATCTCTTAGGGTTTCTCTTAGTTTCTTTTTCGCAAATTAGGTTAGATCTTTGGTGGAAGATCCATGGGTGGAGCGCGGCGGCAACCTTCATCGACGGATCTCTTTCCTAAGATGAGTAACTAATCTCTAGCCTAGGGATTTCTATGATGTAATAGAGAATCTTTCTAGGTTTTTCCTATGGATCAGAACATGTACTTTATGATGGTTTAATGGATAGATTTCAGATTTTATATATCTATTGGTAATATTTATTATGGTGAATGAATTGTTTGTTCTTTGTGCCCTAGATTCGGTCTGTCTTATCTCGGTTTTTCCGTGGGTTTACAGCCGGATTCTGTGAAAACTCAAAACACAAAAGTCGTAGATCTCTTCCTTAGCTTTCCACCGAATCTTGAATCACCTTGTTTCGAGTTCGGATGTGAAAGTTATGCTGAGATTACGATCGCTGGTTTTGAGCATTGCATGTTAGAGGCTAGGATTAGGACTTGTTCAAGATTCTTTCATGCTAGAACCATGTTAGATCTTTGGGTTGGATTCTAAACCCTAGATTATGATTATAGGAGTGCTAGAACGACTACCTTAATGCTAGAACCATTAAGACCTATGATTATAACCTACAATTGGTTCTATATCTTTATTGATTAGGCGATCTTAAAGTGCTAGAACCACTTTGATTATTCTCATACCAATTATCCGCTGATTTGATCTTCGTTCCGATGAAGACTTCTTACGAATCTTTGTTGAGCGGTAGGGGTTCTAGTCATTCACCTATCGACTTGTTAAAACCATTAACACCTTTTGAATTGCTTTTATCCTAGGAAGACCTAGTTAGTTCTTTATTACTGATTAGAAATCTCTTGTCCGTTTATCCTATTATTTTTCAGTTGAGTTTAATCTGAGTTAAGAGTAGTTTAAAAACCAAAAATCATTTCCTTTATCAATCTTTTGATTTAGAACTATACGAGGTAATTATACTTAACACTTCTTTTCCCTGTGGACCGACTCGGACTCATTGCTATCTACCCATAAAGTAGTTAGTTAGTGATTCGGATTATAAATTTTTAATTTTGGCGTTCTTGTTAAGACCACGACACTTTTCAAGGCGTGTCAGAATTTTGGCGCCGTTGCCGGGGAACAGAATAGTAGTTAAGTTAATTGCTTAGTGTAGTTTTAATTCAATTAGTTATTTTCTTATGCTTATTATATTTTTAAAAAAAGTTATTAAAAAAAAAGAAAGCGATTTGTGCTTACATTGCCTATTTTTCTGTCGCTAGGAGACGCCGACGTGAGGAGAATCAACGGTTTACGGTCGACGACGGGCGTCTCGTACTTGGACCAGCCCCTTGTAACGTATTTCTAACTTTTTGACTTGGTTCTTGTTTATTTGATTGTTTATACATGGCCGATGAGTATATGCCACCGGGTGCCCCATTGAACGATTACTTTTTACCATCTAGTTGTGCACCCACTTATGTTAACGATACATATGATTTCTCAAACCCGTCTTATGATTCTCATTCATACACCTATGATCCGAATTTGAGTGATCATCCATACCATGATTGGCAATCCCAAGGTTACTATCCTCCCAATGTTCAACTACAAGATATGAGTATACCGGACCAATATTTTGCACCTAGTTTTGAACCGTCTTATTTTTCTCAAACACAATACTCACCACCCCAACATTGGTATGAGCCATCCCTTCCCCTTGCACCACAACTACAAATAGATCCAGCTGTGAAGGAAAGGATTCTTAAAGCTTTAGAGACTTTTGAGGAACTAACACCAATCCTACATTCTCATTCACAATTATTAGTCAATATGGAAGCCCAAATTGGACAACTAGCTTCTTTGATGGATTCATATGATAATGAGGTTGATGAGTGTGGGAATGAGTCGGTACTTCCTAGTTCTAATGATGATACTTGTGATACCCAATTTACCAATGTTAGTGACACATGCAATTATTTGATTCCTAATGAGACTTCACTTGTTCATGATGATGTGAATGATGTTTCGCCAATGTGTGATGATATTATTAATGATATGTGGTCGGCAACACATTGATTGGATGAAAGGACAAAGACCTCATATTATTTATGATGTTGATGATGATAATAGTGATGCTCATCTTACCAATGTTTATGATACAAGCAACGATGAGATTCCTTTTGAGGTATTACCGGTTCGTGATACTTTAGATGATAATATACATTGTGATGTGAATGAATCGGTGCCTCCGGTGTTTCTTGAGGATAATGGTATTGATAAATGCATGCATGACTTGGTACTTCATATGCGTGATGATCATGCTGTTGATGCTTATCCTTTAAATGATTACGATGCATGTGATGGTGATGTGGTTTGTGATAACTTGCCAGCTTCCGACGAAAAGAATGATAATGATGTTTGTAAGGATATATTGTCGACATTTGATGTCAATGATGTTATTGATGAGAACTTACCGGTTTCCGATGGATATATTGATGACAATGTTTGTGACGATTATCCACCTGTGTTTGATATTAGCGATGATATTAAGCCAATTTTTGATGCATCGGATGAGAAGTATGTTTTACCGGTTTTGGAGGATTATGGAATTGATGGTGCTTGCAATAATGGCGTACCGGTCCTTGATGTGTTGAATGATGTTATACCTATTTTTGATGATTTGAATGACTTAGATGATCCTTGTGAGACCTCCTTTAGGAAACCTCACTTTGAGCCTCTACCCTTTACTTCCTCCACACTTGTCGAAGATTGTGAGGGGATTGACCTTCTTATTCCATTATTCTTAAGCCATGTCGAATTTGATTGTAATTTCATCAAAAACTCTTGCAAAACTTCCCATCTTTCGAGCATCTTGTTTCCTAAGGACATAATCTTTTTCTTTGATGACGATTGTTTGCATGGCTTTACTCTTCTTCAGACCATGTATTTCTTTACTTTAAATCATCGGCCACCAAAAGACCACTTGATGATGACTCCATTTATTGAAATCCATGGCTTGCAGGACGACAATTGGCCAATGCCTAAAGCTTATAAAGAATTATCTGCCATGAATTCTCCTTTCTTCTTTGATAAAGCATGTTTGCACCTCATCTCCATCCTTCAATGCATGTATTTCTTTACTTTAAATCATCGACCGCCAAAAGCCTATATGATGATAGACAGATTTATTGAAACACATGGTTTGCAGGATGGTGATTGGTCACTAGCTAAATTTTTTAATGATTTCATTACTTGGGACCATTCTTTCATCTTTGATAAATCATGTTTGCACGTCTTCTCTATTCTTCACTCTCTGTATTTCTTCACCTGGAACCATCGGCCACCCAAATTCGGTTTTGATCTTTATAACATAACGTCGAGCGGAAGACGATAAACCGAGCACTTGCTGGGAGGACCCAGCTTTTAGGAGTTCTTTTTAATTTTTAAGATTTTCCTTAATTTTTAGGATTTTTCCATGATTTTGTTTCCAGTTTTCCATTTTCCCCGGATTTCCCTTATTTTTCCCGAGTTTTTCTCTCTCCTTCTAGTCGCGGCTCACCAGCGAGCCATGGGCTCGTCGTCCCGGCTCGTCCCCGAGCTGTCACCACCCACCGCCATCTCCATCTCTCCGGCCATCACCGTCCCTCCAAACCAACACCTACATCACCGCCATCTTCTCCTCTACCTCCTAACAACCTCGTCTTCCCTTAACATCACCTCCTCCGACGCCGGTGAGCCTCCCCTGTTTCATCCGCCATCTCCGATCACCTATTCCACTGCTTCCCACCGCCCTTAGCTACCTCCAGTGCCTTCCTCTGGCTGTCACGAAGCTTCTTTCACCCTCAAAACTCAAGCTTGCAGCTCAGATCGCCGGCGTCCACTCCCGACGATCTCCCACCGCGCCGGCCATCTTCTATCCACCTCCTGGAACTCCTATTCTGAAATTAAATCCCATAGGTAACTTCCTTAGGCCTCCACGATCCTTCCTCGATCCTTGCCTATCTAGATTGAAGCTCCGACCGCCGGTTTCCAACTCCGGTCATCTTCCTCCGAGCCATCCACCGCCGTTCCGTCGTCTGGAGGCCACTATGCTTCGATCAGACTTCACCAGTAAAGTCCTTGGCCCTCCGTGATTCTATCCCAGTCCTTCCCGTCCTCCGAGGACGACGTTTCACCGTTGATCACCCGCCGGCGAGCTCTCAGCCGTCCGATTGCTGATGGACGCGATCCATATACTCCAGCACCCAGTTTTCCGATTAGACAGTCACGATCATCAATCCGGACGATATTATGGACGCTGATTATTTTAGATGTTATGCGTGGATGATTTAATATATTTTAATGTCTATATTTTAAATTATGTGGATGAATGATTGTACAGGCTACATATTCAAGAAATACAAAGGAGACTCTGCCGAAATTTTTAATAATTTATATGCCTTTTTTGCTATTCATGATATATTTTTCATTTATTCTATTTGATTTTTCTTTGGAAAGGTATTTTTATGGCAGGTGTTCTTTTGTACATTGCTCATGGGCGGATATTTATACCAAATATAGATCGTATTTTCTAGAGACATGCATTTCGTCGGTGGCGATGTTTCCATTATGTGGCCGACGTGGTGATTATAATGCGGAAGACGACTATTCTGACACGATCTTATGGTGATCTCTACCCTTTATACATTGCTTTATTTTTATGACTTAGTGTAATTGGGGACAATTACATTTAAGTTGGGGGGTAGAATTCTAGGAATTTATGTTTATTTTTTTATGATAACCAACTATTATACATCCCTTAGATTATATCAGAAGAATGAAATTATGATATGATTTGACAAAGATGCGTGTTTTAAAAATTTATCTTATGAATTATTTTGAAGCTTGTATGTCATATAAGATTTAGTAAATTTAGCTATGCATGACATGAGTTCTATACTTTAACACTTTTACCATGATTTAGGGCTAACTTGACATATCCTAATGCACATGTTCACTTTCACATGTTGAAGAGCTGAAATTAGATTCTGAGCCTAAGACTGGGATAGATTTATTGTTCTCTGTCATGTCACAGAAGATACACGAACACATGCAATTTTCTGTTCACAAAAAGTGTATGTGCTTGAAAAGTGTAGGGTTTTCAACTTAGTAACCGGGCAGGGTGCCTAGCCAGCGTTCTGTTCGCGTAAAACAGTTGAATTACCTGAAAAATAGAAAAAAAAGAGAAATGAGAAAAAAAGGGATTTCATACCTAGTAACCGGGCAGTGTGCCTAACCAGCATGTTGTTTGCGTAAAACGGTTGAATTTCCTAAAGAAAAAATATGTGTCTGAAAAAAAAAGAACAGATATTGTTATGTGATAGTGGAAAATATGTGGATGCTTAGAATGTTGATCTTGAACAGTTGAATGCTTGGATATAATGGAGACTCTGATGCATGTGGAACTTTATTCACACACTGGAGTGTTAAGGTTATTTTTGAATTATGATTAAATATGTTGAAGTATTGGAACTGTGTTATGACATGCTTGTATTTACTCTACTTTTATGTGACTATGACTTAAAGAATGAATTCATGGATATTGTTTCTATTTCATGTATGAGAGTTGATGAATATTATAATTGATTTCTGATAATATATTCAAGGGGATGTATAGATGTTTGTGGGTATCATCACTGGAAACCCTCAGGAGACAATAACTCCTCCACTAGGACCACCCAGGGGTTTAAAGGCTTGTTACACATGCTAAGTGTAATCGTGAGACCTACGAAAGTGGCTAGTTAGGTTTACTGCTTTATGTTTATTTTTATCTTGCTTTGCTCGAGAACTAGCAAAGATCAAGTTGGGGAGTGTGATAAGACGTGAAAAGTGCACAAATCACCCTTTTAACTAGGTCTCGTTAGTCTCCGAGCAATGCTATTTTGATTGTCTTTTCTCCATTTCAGGCTTAAGGACCCTCAACGAAAATTAGATCAAGTTTGGTGCTAAAACGAACAAATAAAGAACCTGCTAGGAGCAAAAGAGCAAAGGAGCAAAGATGGATCATCTTTGACATCAAAACTGTACCTTCTCAGGAAGAACCAGATGATGTGCTATAGATGGTTGGAAAGCTCTTGAAGTCTAGATTCCAGAACTTTTTACGGTTCGTGATTTGGAGTTTCCTAGAGGAAGATATGCTATTTTTAGTACAGAGGTGCAGAAGAAGCAGTTACGGAAAACCAGATCGATCTCATCCCAAAGGAGATCGATCTCCTTGGGCGCTGCGGGAAAAATAAAAGGAAATTGACTAATCCGAGTTAGAGTTTGTCTTAGGCTATAAATAGCCTTCTTTGGGGGCGTTTTGGCAGCCTTACATGGCCGAATTTTGTTCATCTCTTAGGGTTTCTCTTAGTTTCTTTTTCGCAAATTAGGTTAGATCTTTGGTGGAAGATCCATGGGTGGAGCGCGGCGGCAACCTTCATCGACGGATCTCTTTCCTAAGATGAGTAACTAATCTCTAGCCTAGGGATTTCTATGATGTAATAGAGAATCTTTCTAGGTTTGTCCTATGGATCAGAACATGTACTTTATGATGGTTTAATGGATAGATTTCAGATTTTATATATCTATTGGTAATATTTATTATGGTGAATGAATTGTTTGTTCTTTGTGCCCTAGATTCGGTCTGTCTTATCTCGGTTTTTCCGTGGGTATACAGCCGGATTCTATGAAAACTCAAAACACAAAAGTCGTAGATCTCTTCCTTAGCTTTCCACCGAATCTTGAATCACCTTGTTTCGAGTTCGGATGTGAAAGTTATGCTGAGATTACGATCGCTGGTTTTGAGCATTGCATGTTAGAGGCTAGGATTAGGACTTGTTCAAGATGCTTTCATGCTAGAACCATGTTAGATCTTTGGATTAGATTCTAAACCCTAGATTATGATTATAGGAGTGCTAGAATGACTACCTTAATGCTAGAACCATTAAGACCTATGATTATAACCTACAATTCGTTCTTTATCTTTATTGATTAGGCGATCTTAAAGTTCTAGAACCACTTTGATTATTCTCATACCAATTATCCGCTGATTTGATCTTCGTTCCGATGAAGACTTCTTACGAATCTTTGTTGAGCGGTAGGGGTTCTAGCCATTCACCTATCGACTTGTTAAAACCATTAACACCTTTTGAATTGCTTTTATCCTAGGAAGACCTAGTTAGTTCTTTATTACTGATTAGAAATCTCTTGGCCGTTTATCCTATTATTATTCAGTTGAGTTTAATCTGAGTTAAGAGTAGTTTAAAAACCAAAAATCATTTCCTTTATCAATCTTTTGATTTAGAACTATACGAGGTAATTATACTTAACACTTCTTTTCCCTGTGGACCGACTCGGACTCATTGCTATCTACCCATAAAGTAGTTAGTTAGTGATTCGGATTATAAATTTCTAATTTTGGCGTTCTTGTTAAGACCACGACACTTTTCAAGGCGTGTCAATCGATCCCTTTGGCGCTGCGGGAAAAATAAAAGGAAACTGACTAATCCGAGTTAGGGTTTGTCTTAGGCTATAAATAGCCTTCTTTGAGGGCGTTTTGGCAGCCTTCCATGGCCGAATTTTGTTGATCTCTTAGGGTTTCTCTTAGTTTCTTTTTCACAAATTAGGTTAGATTTTTGGTGGAAGATCCATGGGTGGAGCGCGGCGACAACCTTCCTCGACGGATCTCCTTCCTAAGATGAGTAACTAAACCCTAGCTTTGGGATTCTATGATGTAGTAAAGTTATTTATTAGGGTTTTCTATAGATTTTGAGTTGTAAATCATACTTTGATGGTTGAATGGATTGATTTATATTTTCTTTATATCTATTGGTGTTGTTTTATTTTATGGATGAATGATTTGTTCCTATATGCCCTAGAATTCGGCCTGTCTTTCCTCGATTTTTCCGTGGTTGTACAGCTGGAATCTTTGAAAACTCGAAACACAAAAGTTGTAGATCTCTTCCTCATCTTTCCACCGAATCTTGAATCATCTCATTTCGAGTTCGGATGTGAAAGTTACGCAGAGATTACGATCGCTGGTTTTGAGTATTGCATGTTAGGGCTTGAGATTAGGGATCCTCGTCAAACGTCTATGCTAGGACCATGGATATGAGGATTTCCTTCTCGTGATTAAAGGCCTTGTAATGCTAGGACCATTACACATAATGCGAACCATTATGACCGCTTCTTAATCCGTTGTTCATCTTAATTCAAGATTAGGGATTTCGTATGTGCTAGTACCACTACGCTAGTGCCAGAACCACTAGGGTAACTCTAATCCTTGATACATTCTATTAGGCGATCTCAAGGTGCCAGAACCATCTTGATTACTTACCAATATCCATTCTTGATATTATCCCCAACGTAGGACTTTATTGACCTTCGTTGAGCGGTAGGAGTTCTAGTCATTCACCTATCGACTATATGAACTATCTGAGTTGATTTATTCGCTCTTATCTTAGGAATACCTAGTAAGTTCTTTATTATTGATTAGATTTCCTTGGCATTATCTTATCTTTTATTAGTTATTCGTTTTCTTATCTTTTTAATTTAGTTCTAGATAAAATCCAAAAGATTATCTTTTTTCCAACTCCTTGGCTAGGAATTATATCTAGTATACAACTTAAACCATTAGTTCCCTATGGATTCGACTCGGACTCATTGCTATCTACCCATAAAGTAGTTAGTTAGTGATTCGAATTATAAATTTCTAATTTTGGCATTCTTGTTAAGACCACGACACTTTTCAAGGCGTGTCAGATCCTCAACCTTTTCGTGCTCTTGTTGGAAGCCTTATCTACTTGACTATTACAAGGCCAGATATTGCATATTTCGTTGGTGTTGTTAGTCGGTACATGCAAGAGCCAAGGAAGCCTCACTTAGATGCGGCAAAGAGGATCTTAAAGTATGTTAATTCTTCTCTTGATTTTGGCTTGATATATGAGAAGGGTGCTCATTTTCTCTTGCAAGGATTTACCAATGCGGATTTGGGAGGTGACTTGGATGATCGAAGATCTACATCAGGTTATGTTTTCATGTGTGGCATGACAAGTGTTTCTTGGTGTAGCAAGAAACAAGATTCGGTTTCACTTTCTACTACGGAGGCGGAATACAAAGCTTCGACACTTGCGGCTTAAGAATGCATTTGGTTGAGGCGGTTGATTGAAGATGTTCATATACCTATGTCCTCATCAACTACAATCTATAGTGACAACCAAAGTGCTCTCAAGCTTGCAACAAATCCGGTATGTCATGCTAGAACTAAGCACACTGAGATTGAGCATCATTTTATTAGGGAGAAGGTGCTTGAAGGAACTATCAAGGTGATGGAGGTGAGAAGTAAGGACAACATTGCCGACATCTTTACTAAGGCGCTCGCCAAAGGTCCATTTGAGCTTCTACGAAGCAAGCTTGGAATGGTCTCCAAAAATTCACTTTGAGGGGGAGTGTTAAATATCAAAGTTTGAATTTGTAAAGTACATACCATTTCATATTTCCCTCCATTAGACTAAGTCAAACCATCTACTTAACTATCACCTACCAACTACCCACTTTACATTAACTCTCTCAATTCCCATGATGATGACTAGGATCATCTCCTACCTTGAGTCATATCTTCATTTTGAGTGACATAGCCTTGTGGAAGTAGAGAGTCTTCATTTATCCATGTATTTTGTACTTTGAGCATTTGAATGAAGTGAAGTTTGCATCTTCTTCAATCTTGTTTTTTATCTTCTTCAATTTGGTGTTTGGTCCTTGGCTAGTAAACTTTGGTTTACTATTGGAGAACGGGATTTTCGGGGTTGTCAGAATCCGGCGAGTTTCTCTACATCAAGGTGCTGCTTTTTGTTAATGCGAGTTCTTGTTTGGGATCCCAGGAATTAGAGCTTGGATCTTGGTCATGACCCTATGCCAGCTGATTCTTGGCATGGATCTCGCTTCCTTTCATCCTACATTCATCCAATGCTCGACATGACAATGCGTTAGTTTTTACGTGTTGATCCATAATTCATCGAGGTGGTAGTCTTCAATAGAAGGTGAATAAAATTACAGCATAAGTATATCTAATCTATTTTAAAAAAAAAACTGAGGATTAAATATTTAAGATTAATGTCAAAATATTAAAACTCTTAAAAAAAACTGCAACCAAATTTATGTATTTATTTGTTTTTATCTTTTTCTATCATATCAACTCACGCACCTGGTCAGTGGTCACCTCTTGTGGACGGCCTCCATTATTGATGTACTGGTTTCTGGACAGCACAATGGACCACTTTCACGGAAAGGCAGCCAGACAACTTCTTCCGGACCCTTTGGGTTGCCCTTTCCGGGATAGCACCCAATAAGGTTTATAGGAATCCAGGATTAGAGGGGGTTTTATGCTTCCACCTCACCAATCTCAAATCCTATCCTACCTTTTTCATCCAATATTATTAATTTACTTTACACCTCACCAATCCAAAATTAAATTAATAATATAAATTAATAATAGAAAAGGTAGCTCATTGATGTGTATAAATTAATGATATAAATTAATAATAGAAAAGGTAGCTCATTGATGTGTATAAATTAATAATATAAAAGGTAGCTCATTGATGTGTATAAATTAATAATATAAAAGGTAGCTCATTGATGTGTATAAATTAATATAATATAAATTAAAAATAGAAAAGGTAGGCTCATTGATGTGTATAAATTAATAATAGAAAAGGTAGCTCATTGATGTGTATAAATTAATGATATAAATTAATATAAATTAAATTAATAATAGAAAATGTAGCTCATTGATGTGTATAAATTAGTTATTATATTTATAATAAAATAAAATATTATTATATTAATATAAATGGGTCCGCATGAGGATGCAATGATGTGTATAACCATGTCATGTTATCATTCTATGTCATATGGCGATGCGATCCTTTTTTCGCATTCGTTGTAAGTGGAGGTCACGTGTTCGTCGCCGAAGGCCACGGTGCCGACAAGAATGCCCCCAACACCGCCGAGCCATACGACCCGGTGAAGGACAGGCGGGCATCGATGCTGACGATGGCGGAGAAGCGGGCGTCTGCAGGATATGGCAAATAAGTGGGTGTTGATATGAGAGGGATTAGCAGAGGCGTCGAAAAGGACGGGTGGGGTGGTAATATTATACTTTAATTAATATAATATGTATTATCATATTATTAAGTAATTTATTAAAGCAAATGTGAATATTTATGCATTATCATATTATTAATTAAAGTATCAATATTATTAATTTACTTTCCACCTCACCTATCTCTATTCCTACTCCACCTTTTTCATCCAATATTATTCATTTACTTTACACCTCACCGATCCCAAGTAATCATTACCTCCTTATCCCCACTTTTTCAACCAAACACCAAGGTGGGATAAATTTTATCCCACAACTTATCCCGGGTTACTAATCTCTATCCTATCTAATCCCAGGCTAGACTATTCCACAACCAAATGAGGCCTTTGTGGACGATATATGTGGAATCTTTTTGTGTCTTAATTAAGATAGATATTACTCTTTCTCACTCACCTCAATTAGCTAGTCAGCTACTAATGATCCACCATGGCTGCAATCATCCGTTAAGAGACAGCAAGAAATGTAGCCTTATCAGGGTCCAATGCATAACCAAGGATGCATGCATGGCTTAATTTGTAGGCCTTCAACAGCTCCACGGCGTTTCGAGATATTGATAGCATGCCCTGCAAGGTTGAGTTAAATGGAACCATGAGTAGTTGTTATGCCTAATTGGAATCAAATACGAAGCCACCAGCTGCATGAGTAGTGAGTTGTCTCCCTCACTTTAGTTTCTTTCCTTCTTTCTTTCTGGCATCACGTACCATGGGTCCTTTCTAGTATGCTTTGCTTCAATGGAAAGAAATGATGTGGAATCTTGCCACCATATCTTATTCGAAAGACTTTTAACGGAGTTGTTCTCGCCATGATTGGTGCTTCACACTGTTTCTGAATTAAGAGAGATCTAGCTAGGAGAAGAACAGGCGGAGGCTGGAAACTCTCTCTCGCCATTGCCTGCTGCATCACTCTGTTCTCAAGAGAGGGATATAGAGAGAGAGTCAGAGAGAGAGAGAGAGAGAGAGAGAGAGAGAGAGAGAGAGAATTCAGAAGAGTAGAAGGCGGAGGCAAGTTCTGTGTGTGGGAAAATGTCGACCGGGTTGACGATCGGAGGATGGTTTGCTTCCGGAGCCATCCAGAGGCTGGTGGAGCTGGTTAGCTCGCAGGCGGTGAAGCAGTACGGGCTGCGGACAGGCCTTCAGTACGATATAAAGAAGCTAAAGAATTCCCTGGTTAAGATCGACTCCCTCCTCCGCATCGCTGAGAGGAAGCGGGCGGAAGGTAGCGGCTGCCTCGACGAGCAGCTCCGGGAACTCAAGGATGCCGCATATGATGCCGAGGATTTGCTGGAGGAGTTCGAGTACGAGGTCTTAAGGGTGAAGATGGAGAGCGATAACCCCCAGGCAAGTCATTTCCTCTCTTTTCCAGCTCTTATTAGAGATCCTAAAGAATCTTTTAAGTCCGCTGAATTTTTTTGTTTTTTGCTTTCTTATTTTATTTTATTTTTGTTGATTACTTGAGCTTTTCAGCTAGTTGAGGGCGAGAAGTTGCAAAGTGTGAATGCTGCTGATGCTGCTGCAAGTAAGGTGACGGAAATCCGGGCGAGGTTAGATATGGTTGCTGATGAGGTGAGTCCTATTCTCGCCATGTTGTCAGCCGATGTCACCGCAACACCACAAGGGATTCCTGAGAGAGAGACCAGCTCCTTCCCTCACTTATCTGATCAATTTGTTGGTCGAGATGAAGAGATTCAAAAGATAATAGATTCGTTGCTGAATTCGGTTGAAGAAGGATCTGGGTCTAATAATATGAAGAATCCAAGAGTCCTCCCAATAGTTGGTTTGGGAGGAGTGGGCAAGACTACTTTGGCTCAGCATGTGTACAACCACGACACCATACAGAATCATTTTGAGTTAAAGATGTGGGTCTGTGTCTCTGAAAACTTCGATGTGAAACAGCTGACGATCAAGATCATTGAAGAGGCATGCAAACAGAGACCGAATATTGAAAGCTTGAATGCGCTCCAACAAATACTCAAGGAGAATATTCTACACAAGAGATTTCTACTCGTCCTCGATGATCTTTGGAGTGAGGATCGCGCTGAGTGGGAGAGACTATGTGCCCCATTAGCATTTGGGTCCCAAGAAAGCAAAATCTTGGTGACGACTCGATCAGAGAAAATTGCCAGCATTATATGCACTATGCCTCCTGTACTTTTGGAGGGCTTAGCTGAGGAAGACTATTGGGCATTTTTCAGAAGTTGCGCATTTGGTAGCAGGAGTCATGAAAACCATCCAAAGCTGGTGGCAATTGGTATGACAATAGCGAAGCAAAAGCAATTGAGGGGATCGCCTTTGGCTGCAAAGACACTGGGAAGCTTATTAAGTGATCGATTTGATGAGAAGTACTGGGAAAGCATTAGGGATAGTGAAATATGGCAACTCCGACAAGAGCAAAATGACATTCTGCCAGTGTTGGAGCTGAGTTATAAGCAGCTGCCTGGGCACTTGAAACAATGCTTTGCTTATTGTTCATTGTTTCCTAAGGATTATTTTGTTCGACGAACCAACGCTAGTGAAGATGTGGATGGCACAAGGTTTCATTAAGGCTGATGCAAGCGAGCGACAGGAATATGTCGGCAGCCACTATTTCCAAGACCCAGTGTTCAGATCATTCTTCCAACAAAAGTATTCAGAGTCTGTTTTTGTAATTCATGACTTGCTACATGATATGGCACGGTACGTCTCAAACAAAGAATGTGGTAGAATAGAGGATGTCAAGTCAGAAAGCATCCCATATACAATTCGCCATCTGTCAATATATACAGATGAGTGGAAGCTGTGGACATTAAAAAACATGTGCGAGCTTAAGAAGCTACGAACCCTTGTCCTCCGTGATACAGCTATACTGGATTATAACAGTTGTCAGGCTTTGCATGAGTTGTTAGGTGAACTAACAAGCATACGGGTGTTGGTTCTTAGGTTTTGTGGTTTGAAGGAGTTGCCTGAGAGCATTGGAAACTTGATGCATCTCCGGTACTTGGATGTCTCTGGGAATGTTTATATGGAGATGCTGCCTGAATCATTGTGTCATCTTTACAATCTCCAATTTCTAGATGTATCCTACTGTCCAATTAAAAGCGTGCCAGGTGACATCTCCAACTTGATTTCCTTGAGACATCTAATTGCAACAGTTGACGTGATTTCCCAAATAGGAGGAGTAGGAAAGCTCACCTCTCTCCAAGAACTAGACAAGTATGAAGTGAAAAAAGAAGACGGGCACAAGATCATAGAATTGAGGGATATGAATCAGCTCCGTGGGTGTCTTCTAATAAGCAATCTCGAGAATGTGGAGAACAAGAACGAGGCCATCAGCGGTGCTAACCTGAGAGACAAACTACACATTGATGAATTAGAGCTGTCATGGTCATCTGAAGAGTATAGGAGCGACGACCCCAACTTGCCGATCAACGATGAAGAGGTCCTCGAAGGCTTGGAACCACCTCCCAATATCAAATTCCTGGGAATCGATGGATATAGGGGTGTCGGATTTCCAAGCTGGTCCAATATCCAACACCTCTCAAATCTGAAGAGTTTGGGGTTTTGGAATTGTAGAAACTTGGACTGCTGGGAGCGTCTAGTTCTAGTGCTTGGACAGCTGCCCTACCTCAAGTCTCTGAGTTTCAGTTCGATTCCAGCAATGAAGAAAATTGATGATGAATTCAAGGGCTTTCCATCAGTTCAGGAGCTAAGATTCTATGACATGCAAGGATGGGAAGAGTGGTCTGGAGGAGGAGGAGGAGGAGAATACGACGTCCCATTCTTCCCTCTTCTGCGCGAGCTTACAATTGAAGGATGCCCGAAACTGAGAAATATATCAATCCACCTTCCTGTGTCACTTGCGACATTGCGCATCGGGAATTGCAAAGAATTGGCCTATATGCCAGTCGAGAGGCTAAAACACCTCGTCTCTCTGGAGAGGTTGGTAATCTGGGAGTGCCCCGAGCTCGGATCCTCCGTGGTTCTGGCGCAGCAGCAGGTGGATGAAGAAGAAGATCATCATGGTGGTGGTGGTGGTGGGGATAACAACAACAGCAACATCCAGCTCCTTCCCTCATCCCTGAGAAAACTTAGTTTCCCATCATGTGGTCAACTCATCAGATGGATCCCACTCTCAAGGTGCTTGCTGAACCTCACCTCTCTCATCCATTTGAGTATAGCAGACTGCCCGCACATAAAATCCCTCCCGAGGAGAGAGGTGATGCTTCAGCTGACAGCACTTGAGGTGTTGTCTCTTCACGACTGTCAAGAGTTGATGACGTTGGAAGGACTACAAGCTCTTCCATCGCTCGAGAGGCTCTACATATCGAAGTGCCCGAAGCTGGTGCTGGCTGCAGCATCCTCACAGGTGCATCCCGCCCAAGGGGATGATGATCGGGAGGATGCGTTCCCATCTCTCGTTACTCTAGCCGTCGACGATACATCTATGCTCACGTTGCAGTCTCTAAGAGGAAGACTGCGATTCCTCTTGGAACTACGGATCGAATATTCTTTGCAATCTGCTATGTTTAGTGGTGCTGAGGAGCAAGCTGTATTGCAAGATCTCAATGAATGTAAGAATCTTCTTTCCCTCCCACCAGAACTGCACACTCTTTCCTCCCTCCAAACGTTGTGTATATACAACTGCTCAGAGATCCAGTCGCTGCCAGAGAAGGGCCTGCCCACCTCCCTCAAATCCTTGGAAATGAGAAAATGCCATCCAGTATTGAAGGAGCGCTGCCAAAAGGAGACGGGACCTGATTGGCACAAAATTTCCCACATCAAACATGTCGATATAGACTAATTAGATCCTGCCTCAATGTATCTCTCTCTCTCTCTCTCTCTCTCTCTCTCTCTCTCTCTCTCTCTCTCTCTCTCTGCGTACCTTTATTATATATGTTCCAATCTTCTCTTGTAAAGAAAAGAAAGGAAAGACACATCTCTTCATGTTGCTTCCTAGCCCCTTCGTCTTTATTTTTCCGTGAAGAGAAGAAACAGAGACATCGCCGCCAATATTGGATGCTCTTCTTACTGGTCAGTAAATAACCTCCTCAATTTACACATATATCTATATTATTCCGATTCTTTTTTTTGTTGATTAATTGAGCTTTTAAGCTAGGAAATTGATTGCTTGCTATATAAATTAGCTGCTGAGGTCTTGTTTCTATAGTGTGTATTTCAAATCACAGTATTCCTGGATTCTTGTCGATCGGTTGACTTTAAAATGGCCTTCTATTTCAAATCATCAAACTAACATCCCTCTTTCCTCGTCTCGCAGTAATTAATATGCTCCGCTGCGTGTCATTTAACTCCCTATTCGTGGAAGTAGTCAGTGGTGTTTCAGTCACAGGAATGATCAAACTAAACTGGCGATGGTGGCCAACTGTTGCCTGTGGAGATATAAGTACTAATGTTGCTTTTATATAAGCACAACTGCTGTGTTAATCAGGAGGAAATATATCAGCAGCTGTTCTCGGGAGAGTGTTCAGATAGTTGTCAATGAGCATCGATCATCGAACATCTTTTGAAAGCATTTCGATTTGAATTCCTGCATGCAAAGTGGTGGGCAATCTCCTGCGATTTGGATACCTGTTTTAATATCAGATTTGAAGAGGTATGGCCCTTCTCACCTCTATGCATATATCAAAGAACAAAATCCGTGACGTCGTAAATAGTAAAACATTAGTAACTCTCAAAGAAATTTGATTTGGCATGGAACTCCAGATGCTGAAGGGAGATGCTTCTTCTGCTTTTGTGAGAAGCCTAACCTCGGATCATTTTGCCTGTGGAGATTGATAGTGGCACTCCAACTGGTAATGTTTGTAACTCAATCAGTTTGCTAAAAATGGGTGCAAGTGAATTCGTTAGAACTATATAGGTTTCCATCTATGAATTGCATCTTATTCACCTCAAACTAATTTATATCTTTTGGTGCTTTGATTTCTTCTCTTTAGTTTGATGTTACTGTTTTAGGACAATCTGCATTGAGCTGCAGGTTTCCAAACCTCTTTCATGATGATATAATAGCTTGGGGTTTTGAGCTGGACTGCACATTACTTTTATCTTGCAATTTGTTTTTCTGCAGCAAATAAATTTATCAATCTGCCGTACAAAAATGCTGATTCTTCGCTAACATCCTTTCCACAGGAAAATGCTTATTCTGCAGATGTATAAAACTTGCGTGCAACTTTTGCGACGTCTTGAATTCCACTGAAATCAATCCAGGTAGTCCTTTGAAATGTCCGTCAAGCGGAGCAAAAGGCACCAAAAGGAACTGAAGGACAGTTTGAGAAGCACCTTATGATGGATTTGAAGGGTCGATAGTATGTGATGTTGGTTTTACACTGACATAGATAGTAAGGTATAACCAATTGCTCCACTTGATCAAAATTCATATCATGGGTAGAAAACTAGGATAACTTGAATTGCTCTTCTCAACTTTTTAAGATCACTTCAATTGTTCTCTGAGACATAACAATTAACATTCACAACTTTCCCAAATGCTTCCATCTTGCAGAGGCAGAGAACGAACCAGCAGAGGAATGAAGAGACCGTGAAATCCATAAATGTTACTCCTGAAGCAGAAGCTGAAAGTAGTATCAAAGAGGATGGAAACACAAGCTACAGTATCTCTTGCTAGAAGCATCTCCAAAGCCAAAAGCATGGCTATATTCACATTCTTATTATTTTTCTTCTGTCCGCAAGGTCCATTCTTCTTGTACTTTTCTGGAACAATTTCACTCAAACATCTACCATTTCTGTTTCCTGAGGTTCAATGAACAAAAGTTTGGCAGAAACAGCTGTGAAATTGAAAACATCAGATTCTCTGCTGTAACTCAAGAAAATTGCATTTCAGGTTCATCCTGTGATAAAAATGAATGGCATATTGTGATTCTCGGGTTGGATCTCGCTCCCTTTCATCTCTACTCTCATCCAATGTTCCAATAGTGGGTCCTTGAATTCATTAACCAAGGAGTAGTAATCTTCGAAAGGAGAAGAAAAGGCTATGGCTAACTCCATTGGAGATCAACTGCATTCAAATCAAACAAATACGGTTGTATACGCTCTATACACAGCGACCTAACTGCAAATGCCAAACCAATATGTACAATTGGGTTAGAACGTCAAACAGGGTAGATGAAATCCTCAGGACTCTTTCTAGCTCGCTTGATTAGATGTATAGGCTGTACTTTCTACCCTAATTCTACCATCCTCAGCACTCAAAAGTCATTGTTCAGATCTGCATTAACAAGTTCTTATTCAGCAATTTTATTTGATAAGGAGAGAGGGTTTCAATACAACAAAAAAAGTTTTTAAAGTAAAAACCTCGACTTTCTTTGTTTTCAGCTTTTGTAGCTCTTCCTGTGCCAGTGAAAGCCTGCATATGAAGGTAGCAAACTTAACTATGATTTACACAACTGAATTTGAGGATCTATGTGTTGAGAAGGAATCATACAGGCATCTCTACTTGACCAGATCATGAGGTGCTTCTTGTAGGCAATATTAAGATTATTTTTGTTTGTACAGCAATACTACAGGCTACAGCGTAAAGTACGTACCTCAATTGTAGATCTGAAATGCTCCGGATTAGTTCTTTCTCCCTTTCATTTGACGCTTCTAGCTGCAAGGAAGGAGGGGAAAGTCTCCTGGTACCTCCTCTCAAACGTAAAGCTTGAATATATGCTCTATTTCGATTATGCTACTAAAAACTAATAGAGATGTGAATTGTTTCAGAAGAAATTATGTATCTCACATTTCAGATCTATAATAGGCACTAAACCTCATATTTGCTAAAACTCGAAAAGTAGTGCGTTTTCTCATTTTCAAATTGTTCTCAACGTATCTCCACACCATAGGTAATATGTTTGGTATGGACAAAAAAGGTGCTGAAATAAGACTTTTTATGAGAAGTTTTCATTGAGTGTTCTAATTATCCTTAATCTGGATATCGAATGTAGCTTCTCAGCCAATACCAAAAGGAACTACCCATCTGTAATCATTAATATAGGGGAAAAAACTTACACAAGGTTTTTGATTGTCAATTATAGATGCTGGTAGTGAGACACCTTCGACTTATAAATTTGCTGAAAAACCGAAATCAATTTCTACTAACATGACAAAAAGGTCAAAATTGATCTAAAATAAAAGATAGAAAGGACGTATCAATGGAAGAAATACGCTGCTGCATCAATGGAAGCTTGGGTTCTTCTAAGCGGGATGGAGATGGAGAGCGATAGCTGATAGCTGCGATGGTGATGGCAACGACCAGAGCATCGGCGGCTCCGAGCTTTCCAACGACATAATTGATGCAATCTTACTGAAGCTCCCTATGAGTTCACTCTACGTGGTCCAAACTGCGTGCAAGTCATGGCTACGCATCATCTCCAACCCCTCTTTCGCTCTCCGCTACCGTGCCCAGCATCCCGCCCTGTGCTCGGCTTCTTCACCAACAGCTTCCACGGCTTCAACCCCGCCTCATCCCACCGCCGCGATCACCAAGCCATGTTATCGTCCGAAGAGTTAAGGAGATGGCGTCGTGGTCGCCTGTTGCAATGGCAATCTACTGCACGAGACGGACCATCCTTGGAACAACCACATCCTCAACCTCGCAACCAAACAGAGGGTGGTAACCTGCAGTATTCCTCGGTCAGTCGTCCGCCAGATCAGAAACGTCGGATTCATCTGCTCACCTGATTCATCTCGCTACAAGATTGTGAAGCTAGAAGAAGGGTTCCAAGAACACCGTCGCCTCCGTGTACACACTTATTCTTCCGAGACGAGAGAGTGGAGAAGAAGCATATCAGCTCAAGCAGACTTCTGCAAGCACATTAGCACAGGAGAATACGAAACTTTTTCGATCCCGATGGCCATTGGCGACATCACCTATTGCCGATGCATGGACTCTCATGTACTCGTATATAAGACTGAGAGATCGTTGCAACAGCACTTCTATATCAGGCCGCCCATGCCCCATAAACGTTACTTCCGTGCTGTATGCCTGATGCGCACCGAGGGCCGACTTCGTTACACTGTCGTCCACCAGAGTAAGTTCTATATCAGGCCGCCAATGGTTCTGCTTGGTTTGCTCGAACACTGTATCAGTATCGACAAGATCCTTGAAGGCCATGGGCCTCTCTTGGAACTATTTCAGAACCAAGGTGGCATGATCTTTAGGCAAATTGGTTTTGATTCTGAGAATCACCAATTGCTCCTTGTGAGATGACAAACTAACTTTTAGTGCAATGGCCAATGGGAATTAAGTTCTACTAGTTTGATGATGTTCTATTTAGGACTACCGGCTATTAATTTGTTTTCTCATCAATTTTTGATGTAATATTTTGCAACTACTTGGATTGGTTTCTTGTTTTGACCTGATCTCCACAAGCATGATGTCTATCCTTGTTTGGTTTGGCCCAAATAAATTAGAGGTCACACTCACCTCTAATTTAGCAATATATACCTAGCCTCTTTGGCTCAGCTGAGTGAAAAGAATAAAAAGCAAACCATCATTAAGGGCTTGTTTGGTTCGGAGATAGGGATTGCTTATGTTGAATTAAACCCACTTGTCCACTTTATCCTGGCATTGCAGCCAAACACCTTCTAATCGTTATTTTTATTCCCACTTTTATTATCATTCTCATCCTCACTTCATTCCCACTTTTCAACTAATCATTACTACTTTTGTTTTCTTTTCAACCAATTATTACTATTTTATCTCTATTTTTTCACTTTACAACTAATTATTATTACTTTATCCTAACTTTTCAACCAAACATTACTACTTTATCCTTACTTTTTAACCAAATATTACTATTTTATTCATATCAACCAAATACCACACATATCACATTTCTTATCACAAAATACTAATCTCTATCCCCTCCGATCATAGAATTGCTTATTTCATAAAGAGTCGTGATTGGTGCACACGCACACGTGGCGTGTGCATCTCACATTACCGATTCTGAGTACATGTCTATCGGTAGTGGTCTACCGATAGGCATGTACAACCTATCGATACTCCACTATCGATAGGTTCGATATCGATTCATATACATGTCTATCGGTACTGATAGGTTATACATGTTTATCGGTATTCCACTACCGATACCGATAATGTGAAATGCACATGCCACGTGAGCATGTGCACAAATCATTTCTATTTCATAAAAAATTTGTTTGGCCAACGTGCCGCAGCGTAATGACCAGTTGACCTCCGAGAATTGCTTATCACGCGACCAAAAGGTTCATAAAAGATTTCTTTGGCCAACGTGCCACAGCGTAATGACCAGTTGACCACACGCAAGTGGAGCCTCATCTGGAAAGCATCTTCACAGCTTCATCCAAGTTTCCTCCGGTTTTTTTGAAGTATATCTCTTTGTCGCCGTGTAATCTTTCCTTAAGTCAATCATCGACCTGCTCTCTCGCCGTTTGACTACGTGTGAAGAGGAGGAGGAGGAGGCGGAAGCGAGTTTTTGTGGGGAAAATGTCGACGGGGCTGACGATCGGAGGGTGGTTTGCTTCCGCCGCCATCAGGAGGCTGGTGGACATAGTCAGCTCGCGGGCGGTGGAGCAGTACGGGCTGCGGGCGGGCCTTCAGAGCGAGATCAGGCAGCTGCGGACTACTCTGCTGAGGGTTCACACCCTCCTCAGCATCGTCGAGGGGAAGCGGGTCGAAGAAGGCGGCCACCTCGATGAGCTGCTCCGGGAACTCAGGGACGCCGCACTCGACGCCGATGACCTGCTGGACGAGTTCGAGTACGAGGTCGTCCGGGCGAAGGTGGAGAGCGAGGACCCCCAGGCAAGTGATTTCTTCCCCTTTCCGGCTCTTAGACAGGCTAGAGAATTTTTCAATGCTGGTGATGCTGCGAAGAAGGTGAGGGAGATCCAGAGCAGGTTAGAGATGGTTGCTGATGGGGTGAGTCCGATCCTTCTCCTGCTGCGCACCGCCGATGTTACTGCAAGAAGACCGGAGATCCTGGAGCGGAAAACTAGCTCCTTCATTCGAGTATCCGATCAAGTTGTTGGTCGAGCTGAAGAGAGTCACCAGATTGTAGATTGGTTGCTGAGGTCGACCGATGGATCTGGATTGAGTTATGAGATGAATCCAGGCGTGCTGCCGATTGTGGGCGTGGGTGGAGTTGGGAAGACTACTTTGGCTCGGCATGTGTACAACCATAGCAGCATACAACAGCATTTCGAGTTAAAAATGTGGGTTTGCGTGTCAGAGAACTTCGATGTGGAACGGCTGACGAAGGAGATCATTGAGGATGCATGCCATCAGAGACCCAATCTTGAAAGCTTGAACGCACTCCAAAAGATGCTGAAAGAGAAAATTATGTGCAAGAGATTCCTGCTCGTCCTCGATGATGTTTGGAACGAGGATCGTGCTAAGTGGGAGGATCTATGTGCCCCACTGGTGTTTGGGTCAGAAGGAAGCAAAATCTTGGTGACAACTCGGTCAGAAAAAATCGCCAGCATGATGTGCACGGAGGAACCCATCCGTCTACAGGGCTTAGCGGAAGATGCATACTCTGCATTTTTCAAGAGTTGTGCATTTGCCGGTAGGAACTGTGAAGACTATCCTAAGCTGGTACAAATTGGCATGACAATAGCTAAGAGGCTAAGGGGATCACCTTTGGCTGCAAAGACACTGGGAAGCTTGTTGAGTACATACTTGGATGAGAAACACTGGAGAAGTGTTATGAACAGCGAAATATGGGAACTAAGGCAGGATCAAAACGACATCATGCCGGTGTTGGAGTTGAGTTATAAGCAACTACCTGGTCACTTGAAACAGTGCTTCACTTATTGTTCTTTGTTTCCCAAGGATTACGAGTTCAGAGAAAATTCACTAGTGCGAATGTGGTTGGCGCAAGGTTTCATTAGGACCGATGCAAGCAAGCGACTGGAGGATGTGGGAAGCCACTACTGCCAAGAACTAGTGAACAGATCATTCTTTCAGCATGGTAATCGGAAGGGTTACTTTGTAATTCACGACTTACTACATGACTTGGCACAATATGTATCTGTCGAAGAGTGTCGTAGAATAGAGGATGCCGAGCTGGAAAGTATCTCTATTAACATTCACCATCTTTCAGTATATTCAGAAGAGTGGAAGCTGTTCACATCAAAAAGTATTTGTGGTTTTAAGAAGCTAAGAACCCTTGTCCTCCGCCATGTAATTATAGTTGGTTCCGACAGCGAGGCTTTGCATGAACTGTTCACTGAATTAACAAGCTTACGCGTGTTGATTCTAAAGAATTGCAATTTGAAAGAGTTGCCTGATAGCATCGGAAACTTGAAGCATCTCCAGTACTTGGATATCTCTTGGAATAGACAATTGCATATGTTACCGGAATCCTTGTGCCGTCTTTACAATCTCCGAGTCTTAGGTGCATGGGGTTGTCCGATTAAGAGTATGCCAGATGGAATTTCCAACTTGATTTACTTGAGGTGGCTGAAGGCTGAAGATGACATGATTTCCAAGATAGCAGGAATAGGGAAGCTCACTTCTCTCCAGGAACTAAACGATTATAGAGTGAAAAAGAAAACTGGGCACAAGATCACAGAATTGAGAGATATGAAGGAGCTCCGTGGTCGCCTTGCTATAAGCAGTCTCGAGAATGTTGAGAATAAGGAAGAGGCCAGCAGTGCGAATCTGAAAGACAAAATGCTCATCAATGAATTATTACTGTCATGGTCATCTAGTAGGAGGGACATTAACTTGCCGATCACCGACGAAGAGGTGCTTGAAGGCTTGGAGCCACATCCCAATACGGAATCCCTCCATATCGATGGATATGGGGGTGCCGGATTTCCAAGCTGGTTCAATATGCAGTCAAATCTGGAGAGTTTGCAGTTCGAGAATTGTAGCTGGAAATGTCTTCCACCTAATCTTGGACAGCTGCCCTCCCTCAAGTCTCTAATTATCAGATCGATTCCAGCAATCAAAAAAATTGATGATGAATTACATGGTAATGGACCTAAAGGTGATATCAAGTGCTTTCCATCACTTGAAAAGCTCGAATTTGTTGAAATGCAACGATTGGAAGAGTGGTCAGTAAGAGGAGGAGGAGAAGGCCACCAATTGTTTCCTGTACTGCGCGAGCTTGCAATTCGGAGATGCCCGAAACTGAGAAATATACTAATCTCAAGAGAGGTGATGCACCGGTTGACAGCACTTACGGAGTTGTATATTGATGGTTGTCAAGAGATGATGACATTGGCAGGACTGCAAGCTCTGCCATCAATCCAAAGACTATGGATTAAGAAGTGCCCAAAGCTGCTGCTGGCTGCATCCTCACAGCAGCCCCAAATGGATGATGATCAGCAAGAAGTGTTCCCATCTATCCGTGAGCTTGTCATCGATGATACGTCCCTGCTCTCTTTGCACCCTCTTAGAGGAAGACTGCCATTCCTGCGGACTCTACGTATTACTGATTCTTTGCAATCTGCTATGTTTACTAGTGCGGAGAATCAAGATGTATTATTGCAAAATCTCACCTCCCTTCGCAGGCTAGAGTTGAGCTTCTGTTGCAATCTTCAGTCCCTCCCACCAGAGGTGCACACTCTTTCCTCCCTCCGAGATTTGCGAATGTGGAGCTGCTCAGAGATCCAGTCACTGCCAGAGAAGGGCTTGCCCACCTGCCTCACATATTTGTATATGGAAGGATGTCATCAGCTATTAAAGGAGCGCTGCCAAAAGAAGATTGGTGATGATTGGCACAAAATTGCACATATCAACAGAGTCACGATACGGAATTAGGTCACTAGCTTAGCTGCTTCTCGACTATCGATTTGGTTCTATACCTCTTCGTACAGGTATGTAATCAACCTCCTTAATTGAATTACACCTTTTGCTATTCAGATTGATTGCTTCCCCTTTCTAAATTAGCTACTGAGATCTCATTCTTTATATGTGTACTTCAATCCATAGTGTTGCTGAATTCTTGTTGATTGGTTGAACTTACTTTAAATGGACTTCTGAAATTAACCTCCTTCATTCCTTGTCTTGCAGGATTATGCGGGGTCTTCCTGTTATTTAACTCCCTATCAAACTGGTGGGCAGCTGCTGCCTGTGGAGATACAAGGCCTAGTGCTGCTGCTAATAGCATAAGCGCCACTGCTGTGTTAATGAGGATGAAATCTATCAACTGGTTTCGGATCAGTGCTCAGCAAACAATTGCGAGGATGATTTTAAGAGAAAGAATGGCTGATAGAATGGTTTGATGTTGCTGATCTGATGGTAACTGTGCCTGAGAATGATCCCAGCAATTTGTTTATGGTAAGGAGAGTTCATGGACTATGGTTTTCTTCTTTTAAGTCCTATTTTCTGCTTCCATTAAATTCTCAGTGTGATTGTTTTGGTTAGCTGAAGAACCCCCCCCCCCCTAATTCTTCATAGAAAGTCCTCTTAAGCCATGGGGGGGAACTGTGCCGTCCCACAACCAATTTACGCCAAACAAGCAATTGGAGGTAAAAATAAAAAAGAACTTTTCCATTAATTTGGCTCACGTTATCTATCGTGCCATCCTAAAACCATGATGTAACCATGATGTTTCGGACATGTTAAAGCTAGTCCTACAATATGAAACCATTTTAGTGCCCTTTTCTTTTACTGTGATTTGTTATGATTGTTACTTTGTATCTCTTTCTTGATCTGGAGCTGTTGATTTTCAACTAGTCGTATACGACTATCATTCATCCATGCATTAGTGAGAGATCTCAAGGTTTTATATATTTTTGGCCCTGCTTAATAGAATAAAAGTTTCACAAATTCTAGACTTTTTATCCTTAAATTTCTTCACAGAGGCATAATTGTATGGTGTAAAACAGCTAAAGGATAGACATTGCGAAATTTTGTAAATCCTACAGTACATGAGATTGCACATATATGAACATTCATTGAGATTGGAAATCTAAATATTGCTGATTTGTGTCTCTGACTGCTTTCATCAGAGTTCATATTGTTACCATTTTTTGTTCTTCTTATAGGACACTCTCTCCAGAGTATCCTGAAGTCCCGTTACTTGTGAATCGTTGCTATCGAATTTTCAGAAGCTGATGAGAAAGGATGAACGGCTCCGCCGGGTCTGCAGTGTGGCATGGCTTCGAATAGTCTCGTCTCTACTACCCCATCCAAATCACAGCTTCAGGAGTTTATTGACAAATGCTAGAAGCAAATCAGTTGATGTAAAAATTTCGGCAAGACAGAGAAGCAAACCTCCTCTGATCATGACTTTGTGTCCACTGCGTCGGTTTTTTCTTGTTGAATGCACATTGTAACTCCTGCAAGAATATTTGTGACTGTTAAGTCAGTACTACAAGTGTAAGTCTGTATATAACTACTGATGCAAGAAAATTGCAGGAAATCTTTGTAGCAAGGAATGATCGTATCATGATAGCTGACTGTCTTTGATCTTTTCACATCAAAAGACAAATCTATGTTAGCTATTTAGTTTCAGGATCGCAATGTAACAAAGAGTTCGAATATTTTTACAGTCTAATTACATCATTAGAAATTTGTCTTAACTTGGTCAAGAAACAATGACCAATTACTCTTAAGTCCTGTTTGGTACTGGATAAGGGCAACCAATCAGGGATAGCACTCAAACAGGGCTTTATCCCCGGGGGATAAGGTTTGATTAGAGGGGGTTTTATGTAAAAACCCCTCAAACCCCACCTACTCCATCCACTTTCCACCTCACCAATTCCTATTTCTATCCTATCTTTTTCATCCAATATTATTAAATTAATTTAAATTATTAATATAAATTAATAATAGAAAAGATAGCTCATTGATGTGTATAAATTAATGATATAAATTAATATAAATTAATAATAGAAAAGGTAGCTCATTGATGTGTATAAATTAATATAATAAATTAATTATTATATTTATAATAAAAAAAATATTATTATATTAATATAAATGGGTCAGCATGAGGATGCAATGATGTGTATAACCATGTCATGTTATCATGCTATGCCATGTGGCGATACTATCCTTTTTCGTATTCGCTGTAAGTGGAGGTCACGTGTTCGTCGCCGAAGGCCACGGTGCCGACAAGAATGCCCCCAACACCGTCGAGCCATACAACCCGGTGGAGGACAGGCGGGCATCAATGCTGACGATGGCGGATGAGCGGTCGTCTGCAGGATATGGCAAATAAATGGGCGTTGATATGAGAGGGATTAGCAGGAGGAGACGTCGAAAAGGACGGGTGGGGTGGTAATATTATATTTTAATTAATATAATATATATTATTATATTATTAAGTAATTTATTAAAGCCAAGGTGAATATTTATGTATTATCACATTATTAATTAAAGTATCAATATTATTAATTTACTTTCCACCTCACCAATCCCTATTCCTATTCCACTTTTTTCATCCAATATTATTCATTTACTTTACACCTCACCAATCCCAAATAATCATTACCTCATTATTCCCACTTTTTCAACCAAACACCAAGGTGAGATGAAATTTATCTCACAACTTATCCCGGTTTACTAATCCCTATCCCATCTAATCTCGGGATAGACTATCCCACAACCAAACGAGAATATTTACAAAAAAATCTCTGTTAGACAAGAAACATGAAGACGGAGAACTCGTGGAGCTTCGTGGATAACCGGAAAAAAGAGCAAAAGTGTAATAAAATAAAATAAAATTGTAGTGTCTGTTAGCAGCGGCATTTACATAAAACGTAATATTATAAGGTGTTTTGCAAATAAAATTATAGTGGGAATATCTCAGTCACAACTCACAAGGCATTTTCGAATAAAAAATAAATAGTAGGAAACGGTTGGTGTGGGGAAACGTTTAACTAACTTATAAACTGGGGGCAAAAAAAAAATACAAAATCCAGCTCTCCCTCGCTTTCTCCCACTCATGAATCCGCAAGCCTTTCTGAGGAGTCCGGCAGTCTTCTTGTGATCTCGGCTTTTCAAAAACTCCTGTGTTTGGATTCAAAACTGGTGAGAGATTAGCTTGTCTTGAACTCTTGATTATGGACTTCTGATATCTGATTCTTGGAAACTTTAGAGATTGTAATCTTGTTTATCATTCCAAGTTCTCGATTCTAAAATCATTGGTATCCAAGAATCAGCAAGCTTTTCTGAGGAACCCGGCAGTCCGCTAGCGATCTCCGGCTTTTCAAGAAACCAGTGGGTTTTGATTAAAAATGGCAAGGAATGAGATTGTCTTGAAACCCACATGATTTTGGATATCTGATATCTGATTCTTGGCTGCAAAATAGATTGTAATCTCGTTTGGGAGTTCAAATTCTCATTTCTCATTTGAATGGTAATCAAGAATTCTGATATAGATGAATCCAATGGGAATTCTTTGGTTGCTTTGCTCTTCTTTGATAGGATTCTGCATATCCAGCGTGTTCTTATCCAAGAATCTATTGTGATCAGCACTATCTCATCTGGAAGCCTTTTGTTGTGCAATTGTCTCCCATAGAGTAATGTTAAACCTTCTTCTGATTGTTTCCTCTGATGGTTTCTTCTCATGGACAAGAGAACCATTTTTTTAGTGAGGTTTCTTCCTTCTGGATTCGTCTTTTCTGTTTCGTTTCAGGATCTTCCTGAGTTAGAGGCAATCTTCTTCTGATAAAAAGTTCAAGAATCACCACTGGAAATATATAATTGGATCTTGAGACAATAATCTTGAGTATATGGACACATTTCTGCTTTTAATAGAACATGAATCTGTTGGTGATGTTAATATTGACGAGTTTTCTATAGGAATATTCACCTTTCTTTACTGTTTCACATGCATTTGTGTTAGAATGAATCTTGCTCTGATTTTATAAGTCCCAAAAATCGCGAATTGTTTTGATACCTGAACAGAGATATTTGAACTTTCTAATTATTTGACCACATATCCGTTGCAATTTGTGTTTCTTGAAGGTGAACATCTAAACCATAGAACCTTTGGATGGAAATGGATTTAATTACCTCCTTTTTTCCAGATTTTTCGGCATTCTTCTTTAATCTTTGATCAGTACTCTTGGCTATTCTCTTATTTCTTTGTTCTTGATTCCTTGATCCTATAATTGAGTGCAGTCAGTCAGGCTAATGGTTCTTCCTTCTTGTAGGTTTCACATCAAGTGAGATTGTGGAAAGGCCCCAACTCTAACCTCATCAATCATCATGAACAGCCAACCAAAAGATTCTAGTCAACTGGAACTGGATTTGTCAGAGATTACAGCAAGAACAAATAATCAGTCCAGTAGCAACAGTCAAGCTGCTGCAATATGTGGCAGCCAATTCACTGGTGCTGATCACTATCAGAGTGGTGGAAATGGTGCGAGCCTTTCTGCGAAGATGCTGAGGACTCCAACAGATAGTACTGCGCCGCTGACTGATCCGGGCATCATAAGCAGCTATCAAACTACCCCAAATCTTGTGCAAGACCGATCAGTAGGGCGATCTACCACCAGTTTAGGTGATGTGGATGATACATCATTAGGATTTCAAAACAAGCGTTCGTGTGATCTTATCGCCAGCACTGGATTCATGCAGAATAGCACATCAGAATTGCCTACTTCTCCAGAGCAGCAATCACCTGGCCAAAGCACTCCCTGTGCTAATAATTTACATGAAAGCTCCTATAGAAAAAAATTGGATGAACTTGAAAATTTCTTGTTTCGTGAAGATGAAATACTTCGGGATGATGTAAAAAATTCTATGGTTGCATCTCAAGCTTATGCTGATATCTACAATGAGCTGTACAAGATATGCAACCCTGGAACTGGAAGTGCACCAAGCTATAATCCTGACATTGTGCAAGGAGACAGTAACAACACTGAAGCAGCTTCAGAGTTTGGGCTATCAGGCAATCTTCTTGATCTCTTTATTGATGTTCCATTCCAGAATGTAGGTAATAAAATCATGCAACAATTCCAGGTAGCTGCGTTGGATTGATTTCTGAAGCAGGCAGAGGTAATGCTGCTGAGGGTTCGCAGACTACCATGGACATACTGAACGTAGGGAAAACTCCGTCCTTACCTGCTTCGAGATTTAATGCTTACAAGTTAACAATTGGAAATTGGGAGGTAAGAGGAATCATGCTTTCCATCCTTCTTATGATCTGCTTCAGTTTACATTTTTGAATTTTTCTTTGTGTTCTAACTCCTATGTTGTGATCATTGGGGATAGATTACTTAAATTTAGTTTATTCTTTCTGGTGAAGTTATATAGGAAGAAGACAGCAAGAAGGAATGAGTTATAAGGGATGCAATATTTCTCAAAATCGAAGTTGTATCATAATCATGGAGCACTATTGCAATTCTTTATGATTTTAAGTAGACATTTCTCCTTCTACAAATATGGATGCGAAGACTACTTAATGCATTTCATACCATTGCTTCAAACTCATCACTTCACACAAAGAATTGTGTATCGCTGGAAGAAAATCCATCGGACGAATTGTTTCCGCCATTGCTAGAAATGCACATTGATATGAAATCATGAATCCTAGAATCTGCATAACTCAAAGTTTCTGCATTTCAACTCTTATTTCCGTAACTTGCTGCAAGCTTTCCGGAACTCTTTTTCTGTCAACTCAAGCACTCTTGTTTTCGTTCCCTTTCCCTTGAGCTGCTGATTCCATTATTAGTATTTGGCTAACATATATCAATGGCAGTATGTGAAAAGAAAAACAGGTGATCTGGTGGCAAAATTCTATTTTAAGAGAAAAAAGATTCTGTGGGAACTTCTTGGGGAGGATGGTCATAGGAGAAGGATGGTGATAGATTGGTGCGATATTGCCCATTTGAAGCCAATATTCCCAGAGGAGGGCTTCGATAAATTGGTTATAGTGGTAAGAAGAGTTCATGAGCTTTGCTTATGTGTGTGCTAATGCTTAGTCCTTTTTCTACTTCCATTAAATTCTTGGTATAATTATTTTGCTTAGCTAGAGAAACCCCCTACTTTCTTAAAAGAAACACTCGGGCATTGCGGAGAATTTGGGCTTCCCACAAGAGAGTTTGATGATTGCGACGCAAGCAGAGTCAGGTAAACGAGAACTTTGCCTTCCATCTGGTCCATGTTGTCTTCTATTGTGTCATCCTTAAAAGCCATGGAGTTTCTGAAATGCTAAATCTATTAGGGAAAGATGAAGCTATGTTACTATCATTTGTTGTCTTTCTCACAGGATACATTCTCTAGAGGGTTCGCGGTACGCGGTAGAATCGCATTTTGAAAAGCTGATTCAAAGCGATCAACGGTTTCATGCAATGAGTCTGCTGCCTGACATTGTTATAGATAATCCATACTTCTCTGATCCCATCGAAATGACAGCTTCAGGACTCTGTGTGTCACGCCGCCGCCCGCAAAAGGAGGTGAGACTCGGGAATGCTTAATGTAAAACGTGTAGGATCCACTTCTTTTTTTTTTTTTTTTTTTTTTTTTTTTTTTTGCTAAGATGAGCTAAAAGCTAAGTGTTACAACTCACTCGGATTACATAACAACAGACCCAACAGCATGTGCCCCTTGTCTAGCTCGCCGCGCGAGGTCATCCACCACCGCGTTCGCCTCACAGGGTATGAACTTAACAATCACTCCACCCGAGAGAGTAGCCAAACTCCATACTCTCCGCATAATGAATTCCATATCTGGTTCAAAGACTTCCCTCCTATTAATGCAATTCGCCGTGGTCCTTGAGTCAGTCTCTACGATAGCATCATGGATTCCCTGCGCTACCACCTCCTCCAAAGCCCGTAGGACTGCCAACAATTCCGCCTCACCACTGTTATGCACCATGACTTTCTCCGACAGCTCCCATAAGGTAGAATCGCTCCCCTCCTCCAAGCACACAACCCCTATACCAGCCTCCGTAGTGCCATGAACCCAAGCCTCATCAGTTTGCAAAACAGAGCCCACTTGCCTAGTGAAACCATGAGTCTGAGGATCTATATTCCATCCTTTACTCCTCCAAAACTCACCGGCCATCTTCCGGCTTCGTCATGCCAATGCTTCCGGCGAACAAGTTTGGTTCCTCCATACCAGCTTATTCCTCTCCTTTCATAAGAGCCACACACCATAGCCAACAACTGCTTTATTCCATCTTTTTGTTGCATCTGCTGAGGAGGACGCTGCAATGATTTCCATGAGATCGTCATGGCCAACCTCCCTCCTCAAAGGCAAAAGCATTTCCCATACCTTCCGAGCAAATGGGCAATCCGTCAAAATATGATGAATAGATTCACGTCCTCCGCATCCTTTAGGACAACTTCTGTCATCAATTAACCCAATTTGCCATAAGGACTCCCTCGTAGGCACCTTGTGATGGAGAACTTTCCATATGAACTGCCTAACTCTAGGGCCAACTGGAGCATTCCAACAGTTCACCCATACTTCTCTTCAAATAGACAAGCTCACACTACATTCTTGCATCAATAACCAAGAATAGATAGATTTTGATTCAGGTTTTCCTGAACTATTAAAAACCCATCTTCCCATATCATTGCTCAGGGTATCATCTATCTTCACATCAATGATCTGTTGTGCCATATCTGGATGAAAGTATTCCAACAATTTGTCCCTTCGCGATTCCTTATCCATCATCAGGCTGCCAAGATTCGATACCTCCAGCTATCCGCCAACTCTCATCAGCGCCGGCCTTGAGCAAAGAGGTCTATCACTGCACCACCAATCCTCAAGTGGGTGCAATTTACTATTAGGAGCTAGCTTGAACAGAATCCCAGCCCGAAGATCCCTTGCTGCCCTAGTGATAGATTTCCATAATGAAGAACATGATCCCCGGCAATGCATCGAAGGAAGGGGTCCCGACCATTTATATTTATCCCTTGTCATCACCGCCCAAATTGATAGCCGATCATCCATCAAATTAGCTGCCCTTCTCATATGCAAGGCCCTTTGCCAAAGAGCCAAATCTCTAATGCCGAGGCCACTCCATTCAATCGGTCTACAAACATCTTGCCACTTAACTCTTGACATCGATCGAGCCTCCTTCTATAGAAATGTGCGACATAAGGCCTTCAACTGCCGGAGTAGTGAAGCTGGAACACAAGAAGACATCATAGAACTGGGATGGCCTGAAGAACAGATTTAAGGAGGGTCACCCTGCCGGCCTCGGAAAGGAGAGCTGCTTTACAAGAAGAAATCTTGAGAATCATTTTATTCAATAATTCCCCAAAGTCCGATGCTTTCAATTTTGTTCCTGACACGGGAGTGCCTAAATATCTCCACACTCCCTCCGCCTCAACCATACCCAAAATTCTACATATGGTCATGCGACGATCTTGTGAAACCACCTTGAAAAATTACACACTTGACTTCAGCGGGTTAATTTCAAGCCCAACGGCTGCTCTAAAGCAAATTAGGATTTGCATTAGACGACGAGCTTCCATAGAACATGCGTCCGTCGCAAAAAGACAATCATCGGCGTACAATAGATGGGAGAACCTCCCTCCTCCCCGGCGCAATTGAGCACCCTTCAACCCCACACCGAGCCTCATTGTGAGCCTGGAGAGTACTTCCTGCTGACACGCCTTGAAAAGTGTCGTGGTCTTAACAAGTACGTCAAAATTAGAAATTTATAATCCGAATCACTAACTAACTACTTTGGGGGTAGATAACAATGAGTCCGAGTCGATCCACATGAAAAAGAAGTATTAAGTCTAATTACCTTGTATAGTTCTATATCAAAAGATTGGAAAAGGAAATCATTTTTGGTCTTTAAACTACTTTTAACTAATATTAAACTAATTCGAAATAATAATAAGATAAATGGCCAAGAGATTTCTAATCCGTAATAAAGAACTAACTAGGTCTTCCTAGGATAAGAGCAATTAAATTAAACATTATATCAAAGAATGGATATTGAGCCATCTTTAGCCGCTTAATCAGACCTCTCCTTTCCCTTCATTGAACTTAGTTGCTTGTTGATGTACCATCTTTAGCCAGCTTTAGCCAAGTTTTTCCTCAAGTATCCACATGTTAGCCTGTTTCAATATACTCGAGGAAAAAGTTGGCTAAAGATGGCAATTGATCCACTACAAAAAAAAAAGTGAAATGTTCGAATTAACGATTTTAAAGAAGAGAAAGACATGCTAATTTCAGCCAACAGATGAAGAATGATCTGAATTTCACCTGCATGAAGCGCTTGCAGATAGGAAGTTTTGGGAGACGGTGGTGTGCAAGCGATTTCTCAAGGAGAAGCCAAAAAAGAATCAGTGATCGATCGATGCATGCTTCTTCAGTAAATTTCCATGTAAAATAAAGGAGGCCCTACAACAATAAATTTAAGGCCAACACTAGCTTGGAGTATCTCAGATCAGGGATACAATACTGTAGTTAGATATATTCTTGTTCAGCAAAAGCTGCATTAATTGATTGTAATGTTTTCTGCAAAAGAATCCCAGTGGAATAAGTCAGTAAACCAGAGAGAAAGCTTATGTTGAACTAATATATATTGTGTCACCTCTACTGCTCTACACACGGTTTGATTTCTATACTAGCGTCCAACCTGATCTTTTGGAGCAATGAATGGAGTGTGTGCATGCCAAGTGCCAACTGAAGTCTATCTATGTATATTGTAAGTAAGAATCATCTCATGGCTAATTATTTCTATATTAGCATCCAGCTCTTGACGATAGATCGAGCTCTAATTAACCATGATATTGTAAGCAAGAACCATATCATGCATGGCTAATAAGTAAGGCTGTATAGTTGGTTGAGAGATAAATTCTATATGATTTTTGTTTGATATGACATCGTAATCAAGAAGTCACTTTACCAAGGTTCAAACTCACATTTTTTACTCCGATATCAAGTTATGTTTTTAACCAATCAATTCAAAAATATTTAAGAAGATATTGTTAAAAACTTCGTTTGTTATTGCTAGCTCCAGCATCCACAATCCCCCTCACATGCCGTCTAATATCCAGCAGTCATGGAATTGGAGCCTACTAGGATTCTGAATCCACGAGAAAGAGCCATCAACAAACCAACATTCTTAATCATATATTTTGAAGAGTTAATCTAGCCACTCTAACGAAGGTTCAAACTCAAATTATTGCTCTGGTACCAAGTTAATCTTCTAACAAATCAATCCAAAAGTTTGTCCTTGGGAGTTAGATAATTCAATAAACGTACAGCACAATTTACCGCTCGCATTCTAGAACATAAAAGTTTAAGTACAACATGTGGCCGGTATACATGCACGCAAGATAGGCCTGTTAGGATCTAAGAGAGAGGAAGAGGAATGCACAGACACTATTTTACGTGATTCACTTCGGAATAGTGCTACGTCCACAGAGTTGCTTGAGGTTTTCTCTATCTCATAGGCAAAGAGCCAATTACATGTTACATATGACGGCCATCGAAACAAACCTTCATATCCTAGGGTTTCGGCTCATAGGGTATAGAAAATTACATAAACTATCCTTATCAATAGATCTAAAATCCGCTTACCTTCCAGGGGCGTTGTTCACAAGGTCGGGGGTCCACGTCCAACTGACCTTTGACTGCCACCCGATCGATCGTCTATAGTACAAAAGAATCAAAACTGCGGTCAGGTGATGCCCCAAATGAAATTGAAATTATTAAAAAGAACGGATAATTGGTGTTTACACCATTTTTGCGTAACTTGTTGATGGGTACACCCATGTCATTAGATTTAAGGGTTAAGCACCAATTTACATCAGTTATGGTAGTTATGGGTGGTTATATATAACTTTAGAACCTTTCTAACCCTTGCTATTAATGTGGTCATGAAATCAGCCAA